>JACXGI010000172.1:115690-161283 GCA_016801175.1 Esox masquinongy | reverse complement strand
ACTCATCTCCATAATCTGTGAATAAAACAGAAAATTCTAATTGAAAACTAAAATTGCAAAGTTGTCTAGTTAATTTGAAAGAGGCAGGGTAGTCCAGAGAAGAGGCAAAGGTCAGGTGTGGCTAATAAAAGCTATACTGATCAATGGCTTTTCCTGACTCAAATAAATGATTGACTGACTCAAACATGTGGTAATGTGAGTAGTAAGCTCTGGTATCTAGTTAGCTTGTGGCTACTACTATTCTAAAATGTCAAAATGAAGGATCGGTATGCCACCTGTCACTAGTTGCCTTTCGATGAATTACAGACACATGCTATGCTGGCACTAAAGTAGCGACACGTGTGACAAGCATGAATTCCATAATCTGAGAATAATGAAATATGTTAATTCTGAGCAAAAACCAGCTAATTACAGTATCCCCTCATCACCTCCGTTTGCTGTAAGTTATAAGTCAAGATAGCAAATACAGCAATCCATCTAAAAAAGAAAAGGCTAGTTAGCTAAAGAGTAACCAAATACCAAGAGCCTGATTTTGGTGGTACTAACGTTATCGCACTGTACTTACCTAGCTGAAAGACCAACAATATCTGAAATATGCCACTTCTTGTTTACAAGTTAGCTAGATAGTTAGCTAACGTTTACGGTCAGCGCAAATTCAATTTCGTAGTTAGTTAGGTACAGTACATGCAGGTCATTAATATTAAAATTAGAGAGTTATTGCTGAAATGTTGCGTTAGTTTTACAGCAATATAGTAGTTTGGTTATGGCTACTATCTACAAGCAAACTGACATGCGGACAAACTATAACGGGCCTACTTTAAAATAGCTAACTAGCTACTATACTATAGCAAGTATTAACACGGTAATGAAACATGTCACGTCTTGCCAGTTGATTACCATTAGCAATGCAACCTACTGCACACAAATCTGGTTAACTCTACCGAGTTACTGTTTTAATAAAAGCCATAAAATGGTAGTTAACATCGTAAAAAGCGCGACCAGTGCATGCTGAGGCTTTCTGGCCTTGTCACGTTGAGATGGCAGCAGCTGCTTGCAGTGTAACATTAGCAAAACGCTAACGTTTTGACCACCACTGCAGTTTCGAATGTAGAATTGGCATTGCAAGGCCGCGTTGGAGCCATATAAATTCTAAAATGTTCAATGCTCAACCATATTCACAATAGTTCGTTACGATAGTAAATTGTTATACACATCAATCGGAACTATTATAATTAAGCCAAATTACTATTTTAATAGGGGTAATTTCCCGCGCATAAAGAACCACGTCGCTGTAGTAGCTAGGCCATCCACGGACCTACTAGAAAAGGCTAAGTAGCTAATGCTACTCGTTAGCTAACATTAACAAGCCATACCGCCATGAACACATTGGATGTCAGAGACGCACTGTATTTTTATAGTGGATATTTGTTTGATACATTCTCTACAATTACAAACAATTTACATACAGCGATCTTTTGTATTTAAGTGGTTTTATTACTCACCTTACTTAGCTACCTAGCTACGCGACTCTGATGTTTACGCCTCCTCTCTCCGTTGCGCCACATGCGGTGTGAACACGAGTTTTTTGAGTGTCATTCACGCTATCCAGTCAAAGCTACTGCAGCACTTGGGCACGTTCTTTTTCCTGGACCAATTGCAAACGAGGGAATGTGGACACCGCCTCCATGCAGTGGCGAATCACTGAACAAAACAGAAGTCATGTCCCACCTTCCATGTCCCACCTCCAAGCAGAACTGTTCATCAGTGATTCAATCCTGGTCCTGGAGGACCATAACATTCCTGGTTTTTGGTTCTACCTGGTAAGCGCACTCACCTGGTGTCCCAGCTCTGAATCGATGGCTAGACCACAAAAACAAAGTAGACAGCCCCTAAACCCTAGGCCATTGAATTATGTTTTACATTATTACATATTTGTGTGTTTGCAAGTGCACTTACCCAAGCAAATGAAAGTGGTGACCAGAGTTTCTAACAAACACAACTCACCAGGAGTCTATCCACATAGGTTCAAAAATGTTGTTGTGTTGATTAAATGTGACACTTCACTGCCAGCAGCTTCACACACAGGATTACAGATCCCATTAAATAGTGAGTGATAATATCCCTGCAAGTGAGCAAAGTTGTTCTCTCGTCCCCTTAAGCTAAATCAACGGCAGAGTTTGCAGCTCTTGTAAACTGGACCGGCACTTAAGATGGCAATCAACAGTGTCTCCAGTCTAGATAGGGATTCCCTTGAGGGAAGGTGGGTAGGGCAAGTGCCTAGGGGTTGCCCACTTTGTGAATGGATACTAGCCAATGCCCTGAAGTAAGTAGACAATAACAGCAGGTGTTGTATAGCCTTGGTCTACAGTCAGCACTGTGAAATCTCAGATGACCTCATACAATGAGCCATATTTTGATGTTCATTCATTACCATTTAGTGTAGAACTGGTACAATTATAGCCTAAATGCAATGATGGAACCGCTTCCTTTTTGGATACATTCTAACTGGCTTCCCATCTACATGTTGTAAAAGGCTGCCTACACATTGTATCAGTGTTTACTGGCACAAGTCCTCTCATGGGCATACAAGTAATCAATCAAATATAATTAGTTGTCATTTAATATTGAACATAGTCGAATAAAGGTCTAGACGATTTTCGTTGGCTGAATGGATACAGAATGATCCACCTCTGTTCCACACAGAGGTTGCATTGACAGGCATTACACTAAATCAAGGCTAAGCATTTCAGCTCTGAGTGCTGGTCAAATCAATAAGTGGGAAAGAGGCATCATTCCTCTCTTAAGGTGGCCTGTACTGTCGTGCACTTGGAAAGTATAACCCAGTTTGACTTCGATGAGGAAAGATATTGAAACCCTTAATTGGTCTGTCCATTTCAACTCCACAGGGATTCTCTTGAATGAAACTGCCTCATTTTGCTTCAGTGAATACTAGTGACAGGCCACTTTGCCCACATGTAATGGTTTACCGGTTTTCTCACAACCTTGCAGCTGACTTTGCACTGGGAGGGATGATGAAACTGCATAGTAATGGGATTCCTTAAGATTAAACAGTGACAAAGCCCTGCCCATCTATTTCTTTGGCCCTGCCCTCAGCCTCTTAGGCTTCATACAGTGTTTGCATTGGTATTTCCTGATATGTGTTATTGTCAGGATAGGAATTGGTTAGTTATTTGAAGATTTATTTTGTTTAATGTAAAAAATGATCATAAGTGTGAGCGTTTAACAGGAAAGAGATTATAAAATACACAGCTATCAAGTTACGATCAAACAACATTTTTGAGAGGGATGTAACACGTCTTGTAGGCTACACTCATTGTGCCCATATCATCCAGGATGCTGTGCTTGTGAGGAAAGCAACACTGCGATAAAGCTGTCTGGTCTGTCTTATATTGGTCTTGGCAATAGAATTCTGGGATGTTTGATGTCATCAGCTGTGGTTACCTCAGGGGACCTTTGGCTGGGGTCCTGATCTTTAACACACGGTGAGCTGAAGGTTTAAAGGTAAGATTGTATTGCAACATCCCATTGCTCCATTCAGGAGGATATATTTTCAGTCTTGGCTTTTGAGAAGAATCTATTTCATGATTCAAACAGCATGTCAAATAGATGCAGACTATTATTATTATTATTAATTTGTAATATATACTTATAGGTATTTTATTCTTTCTCGATTGAGACAGTGGGAAAGATATTAATTTGCTGAAAAAGCAGTGGGCTGGAAATCCATGTTGCAGCAGTACATGGGACCACGAGGCAGAAGACCACTGGACCTCACTAAGATACAGATGGAGTGATTTCAAGATTAACTTGTAAATGTAGGTAACTAATTTTTATCTGATTTTAAAATCTGCCGATGACTAAACAGACTGTGTTAATTTGATCACAACTGACTTCTGGTACAGACCATTTTAAGAAAATTGCTTCAGTGTAGACAAAGGGTGTTATGCTCTGGCCCTCGAAGCCAGTTCCACTCTATTTTTTTTTTCATTACAACCCCCTAATCAAGGACTTATTTAGATCTGCAACACCAGGTGGGTGCAATTAATGATGAGGTAGAACAGAAAACCTGCAGGCTCCGGCCTTTGTAGGGTAAGAGTTGAATAGCCCTGTTGTAGACTTCAATGAAGTAGGCTATGGGTAGTGCCTTCTTTTCACCAGATGATGGGGTGCTTGTTTATAATTATTTTTATGGATTTCTCATTCTGTATATGATTAAATGCATATCTTAACATAGGTGTACAAAGACAATATAAATGGCTGCTTTTATGCTAATTTACCATACCTTGCACAGATTAGTCCAGGGGCTCCCAAACTTTTGGCCAATGACCCCATTTTGATATCTAAAAATTCTTGCGACCCCAACCATGTGAAGAAAAATTATATAATCATTATTTTTTATTTGAGGCTATGAGAGTCAATTGTAAAACATTCTCTCCCAACCCCATTTTCATATCAGGTGACCCCACATTGGGTCGCGACCCCTAGTTTGGGAACCTCTGGATTAGTCCAATTAATCAATTACATTAAAATACAATCAATAGAATGGTTTACATTTTGGTGAAAAGTAGGCATAGTTCAATCTAAAAACAAACTTCAATTATCCTGAATGCCAACAGTTTGTTGGCTTCTAAATATTCTCACTTGTCCATATGTATCTAACCTGCAACAGCCATTAAAGTGACTGCCCATAGTTTCCAGATTTCTATTAAATCTTTTAAAATAGAATTACTTATGAGTGGAATAGTTTTCTCTACAAAATATGCTAATTAAATACATTATAAAGCAGCTTTTTTGTTTTGGAATGATGTGGGAGCACCCCAAAACAGAACCGTGAGAGTTTATATAAACAATATAAATATGAGTAGATGACTGATTGGCCCGCTAATTCTTCTTTACACTTCTAATTAGCCAGCACATCTTCTTAATGAGTATTACATGTACTCTATAATGGTATTTTTTCAATGTCTGTTTGAGTTGCAAGTTTGAGGGAGGGTTTTTAGAAGATAAATTTTATGCTTTCACTACAAACACAGTTGAGATCATGACGTGTTAACAAAATATTCACTTTTGAAAGTTAGTTTTTCACTAGTGAGTTACTTTTCTGTTAGCATGCACCTTCACTTTCTTTTGGACTTTAATATGAGGCACACTATGACATGTTAGAACCTTACTCATAAACCAGCTGTTTGAGTCCTGAATGCACGGCTAAGAGCTGTTCTTATGTATGACGCATCATGGAGTACCTTGACACAGCACATAGCCGTGCTATATTGGAAATATATCATAAACCCCGAGATGCCTTATTGCTCTTATAAATCAATTTGAGCAGTAAAAATGTATGTGTCGTCATATCCATGGTATACCGTTTCATATACCACCGCTATCTGGCAATCAACATTCAGGATTCAATACACTCGGTTTACAGAAAACTATACCACCGGTAGGACAACACATTACTTTTTACTGCTGTAACTGTTTGCAGCCTTTTTATAAAAGTAATAAAGCATCTTGAGAGTCGTGCATAACAGCTCTAGCAGTTGTATACTACCAATTTACCTCACCCCCTCCCGTTTTATTGGTTATTGATCATATACTAAAGGCCTGATTTAATAAAACCCGAGGAAGAGACAAACTTGAGGCTACTTTGGTGAATTTGCGATAAGCAGATGCCAAGAATTTGCGAGTAATTTACTTATTATCAACAGTATATGCATTATCCACACTGTTCATTTTGCATGACCCATCGATCCTTTTTTCCAGTTCTCATTTTGGTGGCCGACCTGCAGGGCCCTCCCCTCTAACCCTCGCTAGCTTGTATAGAGGTTAAAAAAAACGTTTTTATAGGAGTATGTGACACCGAAATGCAGGTCTACAACCGAGAGCAGACAAGCGTGGAGTAATCGATGATTCTTAGTTGACTCTCTACCACTAGTTTAAATGTGTGTCCTCATTATTGCGCAGTATAGCCTATGGCTGAAATTCTTGTTATGACTGCGGGGTCCTGTTTCAATCGGCGTCAGGCAGTCGCACGACGCGAACTGAAACCCTTTCACCTTCTGCATTGCCGTAAATGTTGATTGGTATGTGAACTAAAAAATTAGACTGGAACAACTTTGTTAGAGTTCTAATTTGGCATCAACCAAATAGAAGTTGATCTTAGTGTCCTTCACGTGACTAGTGACTTTGAGAACCTCTTTGGGAGTTTTAGAATAGGCTTCAACCAGCGGTAGCCTAGCAATTTTTTTCACTGTAATGGACGGGAGACTTAATCGGTTTTTAGAGATTGGTTGAGTAACACACCGGGTTTCCCCGTTAGACAATATTGGAAATGGTTTGGTACTGTATACTACATTGATACAGGCTACTTTTTTGGGCTGCGCATTTTGGATTATATTAACCCGCTACTTTTTTTTTCTCTGATGCGTTGCAAATATGATGTCATCGACTCCACTTTTTTTCCTCAAGTTATGGCGGAGCTGAAGTTTTCTAACTTGTCTTGGTGAGTTTGCTTTGACATTGCCATTCATTCTGTACAAATTTGGATTGCAGCTGTTGTCTTTCTCCCGCGTCAGATCACTGCTCGTCTCAGAAGAGTATTTTGAAATGTTTTTAGTTATTGTGGTAGGAAACTGGTCATAAACCTGTGTTAACTTTGGGTAGATGCAGCAGTTTCTCGTACGAAAAGAGCCATAGAACCACTACTGTCAGTAAAAAGGGCCGTAGAAAACTGCGGTGAAGTTAGCTTTATATTAAAGATTCAGACGTTGGTCGTCAATACTTCGTCAATTAAACCTGCCAGAAAGAAACAAATTACATTCTCCGTATCTACTGACGATAGCCAACGAGCAATACTTCTCGTTTTTCCAAATCGATGTCATTTACGTTTTAGTGTCAAAAAGTTGGTTGAACCTCGCTTTTCTCTGACGCAAGGGTTAAGGGAAGGTCTTAAAACTGCACCTTTATCTGTTGCATGTCAGAGAAAAATGTCAATAGTTCTGAGCCGTTACAACTTTAATCAATATAACCAATATATATAGCTTCAGGAACAACTGCCCTACTATCAACATCATTTACTTGTACAATGTTTTATTTAAAAAAATAAAATAAATGTTAATAGCCCAGACACAATATAACTTATCAAAATGACCAACTCATATAGGTTCAGGGACAACGCACCTACCATCAACATGGGTTATGTACTTTTTTTCCATTTGTACAATTATTGTGTTTATGTATTTTCTATCAGAAAACGTTCTAGTCAGAATCGACAACAGAACAGCTGTTGGTGTATGACAACAGGCAGGTGGATCCTCTCTCTTTCCCTGTTGTCATTGATGCACTATAACCCTGGCACAGATGTCCTTGCCAGCGGGCTCCGCTGTCCACAGATTGCTGTCACAGAGGTTTAGCAGGGCACGGTTAGATCTGTTCACCACACGAGATGGTGTATTATTCACTGTTCTCCTCAATGGGAAACCCAAGTGCGCTTCTTGGTTTAGACTCATACACACACTGGTGGCCACAGACTCTCCTGTATGTGTTTCCCCAGATAGATCTGATCCAGGCCACGTTGGACAGGGTATGCTCGGCATGTCTGTACCTGCTTCTAGTGGAACGATGCAGGACAGAGTACCCTCAAGAGGTCCTGGTTCCCAGAGCTTGTACGTCTTCTTGTCAGACCTCCATGGTGCCTGCTATGTTGCTGGGACCTGTTGTCTTTACACTTATAAATGGCAAGACGAGTCACAGTGACAAGACAGGGGCATTGCATGCTCTGCATAACTACATAAACTGGACTCTGTGGTTCCCGGGAGAGTAATCAGCTCTTTCCCTGCTTAGTGAAGCCAATGGTGCAAACTGCTGTCCAAGTACTGGGTGTCCCAATGGGTTTTCGAGGCATATCGCAGTAAGCAGTAGGAGCAGCCCACAGGTGTGCATACTCACTGCACCTGGAGGGATGTGGTATCCTGGACACATTTTAAAGGATTGTTTCTGCTGAATATTTCTGCTGTAACAGATTGGGCCTTGCCTCAAACTTGTGAAGTTTTACTTCCTTGATGTCACCGACCCTAGCCTGCCATATATCAGCCAGGAGCTGTTGAGTAAGAAGATGTTTTTCCTGTCCTATGTGTTTTGATGTCTGCGCTTCTGGGCAAGCTTTTGCTGGGCCACCACATTCAGTGTTCAGCCTCATTGGTGCCGCAGTAAAAAATCCTATTATGCCCTAGTGTCGCCCCAAGTGAAGGGAACTCTTCATTATGTGGCAAGTGTAAAATTGCACAGCCCAGACTGGTCAATGTTATTTATATAAAGGAAAAAAAGAGGGCTGAGCATCAAACCTTGAGGCATCCCTTCATGTAACTCAAGGAACTCTGATTTATCCCCATATGTACTGGAAATAGTCAAAATGTTCACCTTTTGTTGCCTTACAGACAGAAATTGAAAAAATTACAATAACTCTCAAAATTAACTTAAATGAACACTAACAGTAAAATACCGTATTTGGATAAGTGAACACCCTCCTGAGTTAATACTTGGTGGAACCACCTATTGTTTGAATTACAGCCATTAGTCTAGACTGTGCAATATTTGGCCATTTGTCCATGCATAATCATTCAAGCTCAGTCAAATTGCATGGTGACTGATTAAGGACTGCCCTCTAAGTCATTCCACAGATTCTCAATGAGATTTAGGTCTGGGCTCTGATTAGGCCACTCAAGGACATTTACCTTTCTGTCCTTCAGCCACTAAATGGTTGCTTTGGTAGTGTTCTGTGGGTCATTGTCATGCTGAAATGTGAACCTTCTTCCCATTTTCAACATCCTAGCAGAGGGCTGCAGGTTCTCCTCAAGAATCTGTCAGTATTTTGCACTGTCCATTTTCTTTTCTAGAAGTGTTGCAGTCCCTGCTGAAGGGAAACACCACCACAACATGATGCTGCAACCCCTGTGCTTCACTGTAGGCGAAGTGTTCTTTGGGTGGAAAGATGTATTGGGTTTTTGCCAGACACATTGTTTTGCGCTCAGGCCAAAACGTTCCATTTTGGTCTCATCTGACCACAGAACCTTTTCACACTTGGCTTCGGAATCTACAATGTGCTTTTTGCCAAAGCTCAAACAAGACTTGATGTTACCTTTTTTTGAGGATTTTTTTTGCCACCTTCTGATAGTGGCCAGATTTGTGGAGCGCTTGTGATATTGTGGTCACCTGCACACACTGACCAGCCTGAAGCTACTTCAAGGTTGCAATTGGCTTCTTGGTAACCTCTCTAATCAGGCTCCTCCTTGCTCATTCATCCAGTCAGGAGGATGTGCTCCAAGGTCACAAAGCCCTTAATTAATCTTTTTATATCCATCCCCTAACTTGAGCCTTTCCAGAACTTTGTCTTGTGTGTGTATATATATATATATATAATTTTTTTTTTTTTATAAAACCAACTGCATGCATCAGGCCCCAGACCAAGTGATGAATAACTGAATGACGTGATGTGAAGCTGAAGAAAAATCAACATAACAGCATGGCTGTTTTGTGAATGTGTAAATGGAATAACAGTGGATGAAGTTCACACTGTGGGCCAGTGGTTAGTTAAACTAACATTAAGTTCCCTAGTTGTCAGAAGCATTGTATACATTGTACAGTATGTGGGACGTTTAAATACGCTTGCAATTATGTTACCTCTACCTTAATGCAGCCAGTAGGCTAATGTATCCACTTGATTATTGGTCTGTTTTAGTATTGTTTCCCTTTGGAGCCACGCCCCGCAGGGTTATTATTCATTCAAATTAAATGTCAAAAACAGTAGGTCCCTCCCACTAGACCAGTGTTTCTCAACCCTGCTCATGGACGCCCCCCTGCCCTGCATGTTTTAGATCTCTCCCTGCCCTAACATACCTGATGTAGCTCATGAAGGACTTGATAATGAGCTGATCATTTGAATCAGGTGTGACAGAGCAGGGAGAGATCTAAAACATGCAGGTCAGTGGGGCGTCCAGGAGCAGGGTTGAGAAACACTGCACTAGACCAAAGTCGAATGGAAGTTGTACCAGGCTCTTCTGCGCTGTGCGCAATAGCTTGGGGCCGAGGTTAGTTGCAAAGCAACTGGCGCTTTTCAGTTAAGACTACGTTCATTATGCACTTTTAACACGGTCCCTTAACTGAGAATACATGGAGAATCAGCCATAGTGACATGACTCTGAAGTCGTCTTTTGAAAATTGAACCTAAATGAGAACAATGAGTGTTGCTTGTTCGCTATCGTCAGTAGGTTCAGAAAATGTAATTGCTGTCTTTCTGACAGGCTTCGTTGATAAGGTATTGACGACCAAATTCTGAATTTTTAATGTAAAGCTAACTTCGCAGTCTGTAGAAATGAGCTGTCAGAATTTAGACAGCGTGGCATTGTTTATGCTACAGTACTTCGATCTAGCGAACAGTTCGTATACTTTTTTGAGTGGTTTCGTTACTCCTATGAATTACAGGACTAAATGTAATGTACATTTATCTGCTACACTTATATTGTACTATTCTTTATCCATTTTTAAACGTATTTTTATAAGTCACTTTAAATAAATAAAACATTTTATTTATTGTATTTTCAGTTTTTCCTTTTATATAGATAACTGCTTCATAGAACATGTGTGTTCAGTATTAAGAGTTCTAGCTTATAGCCTACCTGATCAATATAGTTAGTGACTTACTTTTGTATGCCTATTTATTTGCTACGTCTAAACCTACGAGCTTATATAGCGTGATTAGTGGTTTGTTTGTATTTTTGTTTCAAGAACGTCAGGTTTGCGCAGTTTTGCGTAAAGAAAACAGGGACGCAGAGGTATCAGTGACAAATAATATCTTAGGCCTTAATATCTTTTGTCCTTTCCCTAAACATTCTACAGATTTGATCTCCTGTTTTAAGCTTGATTTACATTTCACCATCTGAAATTGTGGTGGTGCATTGTACAACGTATTGTTTGTATACTGTCTAACCCTGTGTATGCTAATGGTAGCTTATGCGTTGTTGAAAACAACAACGTTTTAGTGCTTGCAATGAATCAATACAATAGTTCTCATAATTTGCGTGTCATGCTAGATGACGGGGCATTCTCTGCATGGAAGGAAGCTCTAGGAGGATCAATGTCAATTTCTCTAAGATAGTAATGCAACTTCTCCTGCCCCAGTTTGCAAGACTGCTTATGGCAGGCACTGGAAAAAAACGGTATGTCATTGGTATTTTTGCTGGTGTACCCACTTCCTGCCCTGGAAAATAGGCCACCTGATTATT
The DNA here is from genome assembly GCA_016801175.1 of Esox masquinongy. NCBI lineage: Eukaryota > Metazoa > Chordata > Actinopteri > Esociformes > Esocidae > Esox > Esox masquinongy. Next base: position 149,986 of record JACXGI010000172.1, on the reverse strand, counting down.
TTGAACACAATTTCAAGAGGGTCATGTAGGGATGGCTCAGAGCCTGTGGTCTTACATATTATGGCACATTGAGTAGGCCCCTGCTTTTGTCGTAAAACCTGTGGGGTTTAAGTTTAAAACTGTAAACAGCATCAGTAAATCCACTCTAAGTTATGTGTTAGTTATATCTCGTGTCTCCTCAGGAGAGAGGCAGAGACAGTAAATGTAAATGTGTCATGTTTATGGGCGCTTCTGCATTTGTGTTGAGAACAAGGTCAAAGCTGAGGCATATTTTTTGTGTTAATGTTCCAATGGAGTTGCAGGTCCAATTTGATTAGACATCTAAACATGGTGATTTTTCAGATAACTGGTAAGTTACATTTAGGATTGAAATATACTTATCTTGGTTTAATATTAAATAATTATATTGCCTGGCATGTACATAGTTGTGTGAATGCTTTAAATGTTTAACACTTGTGGAAGAGAACCATGTTCATGTGAGAAGTAACCTTGTCTGAAAGTTTACCTTGTGTTAGTTTACCTGAGCTGGTTTACGCAGCGAAACACGTTTTCTCACCTGATATTCTCTCGTTCTTCAGTGTCGCGTATTGAAACCATACCTAGTTCGTAGTGTATTAACACGGGCGACCTATTTGACCTGTGGTCCTGTGTCCCCTCAGAGCGCTGAGAGCACTAGTGTTTTCCGATGGAGCACCTTCAGGGAGCATGGAAGACCCTGAGCAACGGATTTGGTATGAAGGACTCGGTGTTCGAGAGCCCCTGCCTATCCCCCACCATGGTGCAGGGATTCCCCTACCAGCGCCGGTCCTCAGACGAGGGCAAGACCCCCGACTCCAAGGCCAGCAGCACCATCCGCGTCTACCTGCCCAACCAGCAGCGCACCGTGGTGAGTGTTTGAAAAACAAAACCCAGGGTATTCGTCACCTTTACAGCCCCACACCGCTTCATCTCATCTGAAAGACCTTTCAGAACGCGCAAGGGCCGTTTCCGCATTGGAAATGTAATGAAATCGAGCAGTTCAGAGGACAGCTAATGAGTGGGATTAAGAAAACAACAGCTCACTGTGTCACCGCTTTCGTTTTCAGTTAGCGCTTAATTACCCGAGTCATGTAAGTGCGATGTGGTCGTCTATTAGAGGAACATTTCTACCTAGATTGATCACCGTCATTGTACGCACACCAAAGGCCATACCGTGATTATCTCACGTTGTTCCATTATCCCAAAATCTGATATTATATTGCACATTGGCTTTTACCCATCCCATTAATCGGTGTTGCGGTCTCTGTTGTGGTTCCCCCAGGTTAACGTGAGGCCAGGTATGACCCTGCACAGCTGCCTGATCAAAGCTCTGAAGGTGCGGGGCCTGCAGCCAGAGTGCTGCGCTGTCTTCAGATTGCACCCTGGACAGAGGAGGTACACACCGGGCACCGGAGGGGGCAATTCGAGGGGTGTCACTGGATCTCGATAGTTAGTGTGAAACTTCTCCTTAACTACCGATAGAGGGACAACCTAATATTTAATGGTAGGACGGGCGGTGGGGTAAGCTGATTCTAGGACTTGTGTTGAGGGGCATCTTGTAAGGTGCATCCACATGGATCTGTAAGAAAGGGTTTTACTTTTCCAGCTAGGTTACTCAATATTTGGTTGGATGTTAGGATTTGGCCGTTTAAAAAAATGAACACTCACACCTCACCATCTCTTGCATTGATTTAACAAGTGGTGGCTGAAGTTTGTAATGGCTGAAGAAAATAACTGAACTATGGATTAGCTTTTGTATCTGCTTAAAGCACTTCATGTTTGAGGAACCATCTAACATCAAGTGGTAAAATAAACAAATCTCAAAGGAGTATTTCATTTTCTTGTGACAGTATGTGTTACCTTACTAAATGGGTTGTGTTCCTTTTCTAAAAGTAAAAAGTCACGTATGGATTGGAATACCGACTCTACCTCGCTAATTGGGGAAGAACTGCTTGTGGAAGTTTTAGATCACGTTCCCTTGACGACACACAACTTTGTAAGTAGACCACAAATATGTTATTACATAATTCACCCGGGGCGTTGCATTGGCGTGAAAGTAAATAAACACTTCATTGTCCTATTTCACTTGCAGGTTCGGAAAACATTTCTGAAATTGGCCTTCTGTGATATATGCCAGAAGTTCCTTTTGAATGGTTTCCGTTGCCAAACATGCGGCTATAAATTCCATGAGCATTGCAGCACCAAAGTGCCCACGATGTGTGTGGATTGGAGCAACATCAGACAGCTCCTGTAAGTCTCCTCCTCCGGGGCCAAGCAACTTTGCTTTTAACGCCTAATGTTTCGTTTTGGATAGGAAAAACACTGCTAAAACAATAAGAATGTTAACAAGTCTGTAGCAATGGTTGAATAAACAATGCGATGCATATGGACCAAATGAGTTAAACAAATGAAATATCCACTTGCTGTGCGGTGTGCACAGCGGGATGAAGCTAAATCTGTTAATATGAATTGTTGTAGACTAGTTCACAGGGACCCAGTTTTGCATGGAAGCTGTGAGAATAGAGCATTGTTTTGCATGCAGGCTTTGGAACTCCATATTTCAACAATAGGCAATTGTTGATCGCATTGAAGAGATGCGTGTGTCATTTATTTGGCTACCTTCCATGGGGCTTTCTTTATCCTGAATCTTGCTCTTTTGGTTTTTCTCTTGCTCTTTTTTTCCTTTTTCTATCTCTTTCTTTTTTGTTTCTCTAGATTGTTCCCCACACCAGGAGAAAGTGGGGGTCCATCTCTTCCTCCCTTTACATCTCGGCGAATGAGAGAATCACTATCCCGCCCCCCTAGCAGGTACCGCCTACCCTCCTGCCCCCTCCCTTGAACTCTGATCTTTCACCTCTGACCAGTGTAGGTTTTCCCTCTGGTACTGTGAGCAATGCTATCTCCAATCAGCAATGCAGAGTCGAATTAGATAACAACAGAAATTCACTAAAGGTCTTCCATTTGACATTGACTATGGGTTACTTGTGCTCGTTCTTGATTTAAACAAGGTACAGTATGTGTAGTGAGGACTTGGGCTCTCTGAGGTGATTGCGGCCAACCGTTATGGGCTCCTCGGTTGCCATGCTTGATTGACTGTCAGCTGATTCAGCTTACAAGTTGAAAAGCACCTTATCTTGGGCCACGAACTGTATTAAAGCCTGTTTATGATGACGTCTTCAGCTTCATTAAGCTTTGTAAACAGAGGCGTAAAAAGGACCTGTTGTTTCAGAAGCATTTAGAACCTTTTAAATAGCAGATCATTGCCAAATTAGCTTGCACTTAGTATCAAGTTGATCCCTACAGAACAACCTCAAATGGTGTTCGGAAAGGAAAAACCAAATCCTATTTAGGCCAGAAAGGGGATTTGTTCTCAGAGCTTTACACGGTTATGCTAAGTATAATGTAACGTAATATGAAAGTTGTTACGTCACTCACATGGAGCGCCACTTTCACCAGCAACCGACACCAGTGCTGTACAAGACTGTCCGGTCAGCGGTGAACCATGTCACACTGGGCATCACTGAATCAACAAGACCTTTAGTGCGAGGGGGATTGTCACCTACCGCCATACTGAAAGGCTTACCAGCCATTCAGAGCAGTGTGCTCTCCTTAGACAGACGCGCCCTGCAGAAATCACACCGTTTGCTCTCATGCATTTTTGCCAAACGTTTGCTGCTCTGATTGTTTTACCGTGTAGATTGTTTCGGCAGGATTGGTGCTTACTTTGACTGTTAGACTGGGCATTTTTTGAATGTGAAAAACAACCCCTCAGTGGTATCCCTTAAATTTGTGTTCAGTGTCCCTTCTCTTTTTAAGCCGAATGTTTCCCCTGTGTTCACCCCCCCCCCCAGTTCCCTGCACCGCTACTCCACCCCTCACACCTTCAACTACACTGCCCCATACCCACCCACAGAGGGCGCTGTCTTCCAGAGGCAACGCTCCACCTCCACGCCCAATGTCCACATGGTCAGCACCACCCTGCTCCACCCCGTCGACAGCAGCATGATCGAGGTAATGACACACCACACAAACCCCTAAACTCCTGGAGGTACCTGGCGGCCCTTCTACAATAACCTCCCTGCCCGATATGGCCTATCTTAGATGCCAGGAATCCCAACCCACCTCCTTTGCCTACCTTCTGTAATCCCGCCTCCCGGCTTACCCTTTTTATTATGTCCATCTTGCATGTTTACGATATACTTCCTGTGATTTCCTCTATAGTTCTGTTCTCTTTGTTCGGTTTCACGTTTCACATCCTGCTGTTACTGTATTCCTGTCTGATTTTGTTTTGTTACTCTCAAATCCTGAGGGAATTGGGGGAGGGGCTGTTTCTAATATGCCCTCCCCAAAAAAACAAACACCCAGGTAGCATGCTGTCTCTCCTTCCTTACTCTCCTTCAATGTCTCTTTTCCTCACCCGTCCTCCACTGCCCTGATGGGGAGTAGCTAGATTGCCTGAACGCCTCCCCTAGCTCCTGGTGCAGGCGCTTCTGGCTGAAGAGAAGAGTAGGTATTGTTCGCTTCTCCGACTCTTTGGTTGAGGTGACGTCAGAGAGCCCAGCCAAGGTTAGGAGGCATGGAGGGGTGTGTGATGAACCACATGGCATGCCTATCAAAAGTCTACGATCCACTTGCTTTAACAGTTCTTCTTTCAGTCTGTTAAATGACTACTGTTGTTTGTGGAAAAAAATAAGTCTGACAGAGCATTATTTTTTCTTCCCAGGAGGCAATGCGTAATCACGAACCAGTGTGTAATTACAACTCCGGTAAGAAATTGGAAGTTTAAGATGAGCAGCCTAGTTTGTTTCTGGACTAAACTAAAATGTAACTTCTGCAACCTGGTGTGCTGAATACCACCGATCCACCTTCCCTCACCAGGTGGTAGCTCCCCGAGCCAGAGTCCCACAGGCTGGGCCCAGCCCCAGTCCAAAACCCCAGCGGCAGACAAACGAGAGAGGGCTCCGTCATTCAACACTCAGGAGAAACACAAAATAGTATGTACAATAGACCAAGGGGTTTGGATGCTGTCTTAGAATTAAAAACAATGCAATATTACTTTGTATTACTGTAATAATTTTGAGGGGTATCTAGGTATTATAAGACCTAACAGTACTGTATTCGGAGTTTGTGGCCTTAAATAAATTGTTCTCATCCAGCGTCCGAGAGACAAGCGGGACTCTAGTTACTACTGGGAGATCGAGGCCAGTGAAGTGGTGCTGCACTCCCGTATCGGTTCAGGGTCCTTCGGAACCGTGTACAAAGGGAAATGGCATGGTGAGCATGCTTTTGGTTGGCAGCCCTGTGCAGAAAATATCTATATTATAACTTGGCCAAGATTTAGCTTCACAACTTTTAGTGGTTTGTTGAGAGAAGATGGCGACCCAGCAGCTAAGACCGGTTTGTTGTTGTAGGTGACGTAGCAGTGAAGATCTTAAAGGTGATTGACCCCACACCGGAACAGTTCCAAGCCTTCAGAAACGAGGTGGCTGTCCTTAGGTAAGAGAGGATGGCAGCAGCGTGGAGGACTGGCCGGTGGGATATCCTTGTTGAATTCAGTGTGTTTACGTCCTACATAGCAATTTGTGGACCCTGCAATGTGTTTATTGTCGCTGTTTTATCTCATCTTTGTTTTGGTGTTTGTCTCTATTGCCTCAGGAAAACGAGACACGTCAACATCCTGTTGTTCATGGGTTACATGACGAAGGACAACCTGGCCATTGTGACCCAGTGGTGTGAGGGAAGCAGCCTTTACAAACACCTCCACGTATTGGAGACAAACTTCCAGATGTTCCAGCTAATCGATATCGCCAGGCAGACTGCTCAGGGCATGGAGTGAGTCCAATCAGCAGATGCATTCCTAGCAGTCTAAGGATGCTAGTTTTACAAGAGGGCTAGCCTGCTAGCTTTACATGGAACCTAGCCTAGTGGAGCTCACAGCATTTTTAACAACAGGAAATTATGAAATGTGCAACTACTGGCTGAAATTATACATAATTTCAACAGTCCACATTTGAAAAGGGTAGTTCACCCAATTAACAAAATTACACATTGGTGTCCTTGCCTGTTTATCAATCGGGTAACAAGGTGTGACCACAATCTCTTGCTACGTATGTACCAATTCAATTGTGCTTAAGCTGGATCTAAGGTGCCATTGCTACTATACATATAACTGAGCTAATGTTAGTGATTTAGTGGTTAGTCAGCTATTAAGAAGACCAGAAAGATTATTACGTTTGAAGGAAGTTCCTCTTTGTTTTTCATGAGCCATTGCTAACTAGCGTTAGCAGTAAGCCTGGAAGTCAATTGGATCAGCTAGTGCTGGGTGAAAATTTTTTTTTTATTTTTTTTATTTTTTTTTAAATTGTTCTATTGCGTTTCTGTTGTCAGCTATCTCCATGCCAAAAACATCATCCACAGAGACATGAAATCCAACAGTATCCTTTTCCTCATACTACTTTATGCCGTCACTTAGTTATGACAAACTTTAATGATGGTCTTGCTTGAAATTTGACAACTGATGAATGATCTCTGTGATGTAGTCATCTCTCACAGATTTAGCAGTCTCTGCCACAGCTCTGCATTCTTGACAGTGGTACAGATATCTTCTTACATGAGGGCCTGACAGTGAAGATTGGAGACTTCGGCCTGGCCACGGTCAAAGCCAGGTGGAGCGGTTCTCACCAGGTGGAGCAACCCTCTGGGTCCATACTGTGGATGGTCAGTTGTAGAATTTAGGACAATTGAAAATGACCCAAAGTTTAACAAAGCTAGCAACCACCATATCCCAATGACAGATTTATAGAAGCTGATTCATTATGGGCCTGATATTCGCTCATTAAGGTTCCTGGAATCGACTCATTGTGGTTGCCATAGGAACTGTTTTAATTAAATCATCGTAATCATGTTTGTCTGTTGTTCCGTGGTCTGTGCCAGGCCCCGGAGGTGATCCGGATGCAGGACAATATGCCCTACAGTTTCCAGTCTGATGTGTACTCTTATGGTATTGTCCTCTATGAGCTGATGACTGGAGAGCTGCCTTACTCCCAGATAGCCAACAGAGACCAGGTGAATCCATCTCATCACACTTTGTTGTGCTAATAGACCTGTTTGGTTTGGTTTTAACAAAGTTTGTGTGTCAAAGAGAGATTGAGGGATCCTGGTTTTACTTGACTGTATACCGCGTGATATCTTTATCGAAGGTGCTAATAATTTTTTAGGTGATCCACAAAGATAGCACAACCTGACAGTTTTGTCACCAAGTTTTTTTTTTTTAGCTGGTGCTTATGAGGAAATGGTCTATGTTCCGGCTTAGGAGTTCAAGGTAAAACATAAAATAGATGTTAGTGTTAGAATTGGAGGTTAAGTTTAGGCAAAACGGTTGGGGTTAGGAAGTTATATAGGGGATAGGGAAAACTGGGAATACTTTTTGTAGGTCCAGATAAGAACTTGTTTCTGTTTTTTGGGACAACATAGCACTGATTTATCTAGGACCTCCACCTTTCTAGCTCTCACTTAAATTCAGATTGCTTCATTGGCATTAATTACAATTTTGGATATTGTCAAAGCAGGATAGTTACACAGAACTTCAGTAAATATACAATGAGAGTAATGAAATGCATTTTAATTGTAATATACCCTAAATATCCATAGACCATATAATCTTGTATACCAGTAGAACAGTGTTGTATGGTGTAGTAATCAGACATGAAAAGATCAAAAAGAACAAGGTTAAAACGTAATGGATGATTGTTTCACTATAAAACACTTCATGCAGTCCTAGACCAATCCAACTGCTCTATCCGCTGTTTTCCCATTACCCAGAATAACTCCCAGCTTTATGGCATTAGTGAATGCACAGACTTTAAGAGATATTCTAGAAAAAAAAAAATCTTGTTTGAGTGTTTCTCATAGTAGAGGAGGAGGAGTGTGTGTCTACCTCCCCTGCTCTGCTGTAATCTCATACTGCTCTTTAGGTAGCCATGTAAAAATACTAGTGTACTTGTCACCGTGCCTGTATTTGCCCAGAATCGGTCTCTGGTTTGTATCTGTGACGGAATACACATTGTACCAATTAATCTTCTCTTTTTATGGACAACTAGCATTATATTTCATACTTCAGTGTTTTTGTTTCCCAGTAGGTCAAATTGGATTAAACTGGTTTCAATTTCCATAACAGTCTGAGTGTGTTTGGGTAACAGGGTTGTAACAGCTGACAAATGGTCCTGTTTTTTAGGGTCTAGCTGTTGGGTTTCCATTGCTTTGGACTGTGGCAATATATTGGGGCTTCATTTGAAAAATATACACACTGGCAATTTTCTTTTTTAATAGTAAGGATTATTTTGCAGTATTATTTTACACTAGAATCGCTGCCATAGTGAAATTGTGTCAAGCTAATATTTTAGGTCTTCAGTGTGGTAATCTCTCCATCAGCAGTGCAAACAGACTTGGTGTGGAGCTGTTTTAACATCACCTGTCCAAAAGGTCACCGTACACATTAGAGTTTTATAAAGCTCTTCCAACATGGCCTGTCCAAAAGGTCACCACTGACATTACAAAGGCTTGCTCATCACTAGCAGCTGTCTGTGAACTCCACAGAAAACAATAACATTGTGACTATTCTTTTCCGTCACTCCCGTCAGATCATATTCATGGTCGGCCGAGGGTACTTGTCTCCTGACCTCAGTAAACTCTATAAGAGCTGTCCGAAAGCCATGAAGAGGCTAGTGGCCGACTGCATCAAGAAGATCAAGGACGAGAGACCGCTGTTCCCTCAGGTACACCTAAAGCACACAACTCGCCATAAGCTGGCCAAGTAGAGCAAGGAAGAAACTGAGCGGGTGGGAGGATGTGAAGTCTAGATCTGGGAAACCAAAAGGCAGCATGAACGTTGTGTTTTCAGGTGGTTGGTGATGCACCACTTAGTACCTCCAATGAATTAACCCTTTCTAATCAGCATCCCTATACCTGATGCAACCTAATGTCCCTAGCAACTTTTGGAATTCAAAAGAAACTAATTATTTTACTTAAATGTAATTCACCTCCCTCTCTGGTAACATTGGCAGCTTCTCCTCAAATGATGGTTGGCTTTTGCTTTGACTATGTTATCATACCGGTCCATATCTGAAATAATAGATATATATTTTCTGTTTCCTTAAGTAGATCAGTTGTTCTATGTTGGGTTACGCATATTAGGGTTAAGTCTCAACTATTTGCTATCACTTCCAATTCAAAGAAGTTGGGGAGGGAGAATTTCGGTAATTATTATTTTGTTTTGTGTAACTGCAGATCTAGAGATTAAAACCTTCTGATTAAGCAAAGCACAACTGTAAAAGCAGACTCAGTATTCACTGCCCGGCTCTGTCTTGAGTTTATTTCTGAATGACAAATATAACAATGCATTCTGAAATAAATCCCTGCCTTAGCGAGTTTAGGTCGTTATCTTGCTAATCTGTTTTCTCTTTTACCTTCCTCTCAAGCTTGGTTTGAGACATGTATTTGTTTTTTTTTGTTTTTAATTTTAAATCGCTGAAGAGGGCTGGTGGCATTGGACCAAATGACTAAGTTTCCTTGGATTGCTTCCAGCTACTCATCCAATCTTCCCCCGCCTTCTCGCCCTCTCTTCCAGATCCTGTCGTCCATCGAGCTGCTCCAGCACTCCCTGCCCAAGATCAACCGCAGTGCCTCAGAGCCGTCCCTGCACAGAGCCTCACACACTGAGGACATCAATGCCTTCACGTCAACCTACAGCCGGCTACCTGTGTTCTAGAGCTACTGCATACAGCCAGTTCCTCTTAGTTGTTTCTGGTTTAAAACATACAGACATGCGTACACACACACACACACACACACACACACACACACACACAAAGGATTGGGGGGAGACTCCTGTGAAGGTGAGCATGAATGGGATGACTGGTTTTTCAGTCAGTGAATGAATACCAGTTAAGGTTCTGGTGTGGATGGCAGAGAGACATACTGACTACCCACTGGGCTGAAGATGGTTTGACAGTGAAGCAAATTTCTGCCCATTACTGGAAGCTCATTTCCCCTTTGGCTAATATGTGTGCAATGGACAGAGTGGCAATACAGTGAAATGTGTAAATACTGTATGTGAAATAAAGCACATCTACCTGGTGACATTGAGGCAGAGACATTAAAGGAAATGCCTGGGCGAGCGGTGCTGTGAAGCACACCTTTCTGTCTGACTGACAGGGACTGACTGCGCTGGGTTTATATGAAGATTTTCTCTAAGGTGCCTGAAGAGAAGTCCAAAAGACCCTGCCAAATTCACCTCCTAGGATGACTTATCAAAAACAAAAGCGTCACACAATCTCTTAGTTCTGCAGGGGTATTTGATTGTATATTGTCTTAAATCAGATAGAGATATGAAATTATTGTCGGCCTTTTGCTTTTATTTTTTTTATTATGGAAAAACGTATAGCCTGTCAAAGTCAAGCATGAGTTATTGAAGAAACTTGTTTTTTAATTTGCACATTTTACCAAAAGTGCAGTGTTTCTACTGGTCCATGTGATTGGTTCATGTCTTAGCTGAGTGTTAAGATCAGCAGTTACGTTTTAGTCAGCCTTCTCTGGGTTACGAGCTGGACATTAGGCAGTTGTCATTAATATTAAAAAAAAAAATAAGAATTTATATCAAATTAGCCTTTTGTTTGCCATTCCAGGAGGTTAACATTCTTATTGTAAATGTGGTGATAATTACATTTTATTCCATGTTATTTTAATAAACTTAAGCTACTTTGCAGAAACGTTTTACACCTTACATTTTTTGTTGCTAGTGACTGTTGAACATTGCTGATGAGAGGTAGTTCGTATGGTTATCTGACAGTGATTCTGTCAACTTTATATTTACAGCTTTAATCTTTGGATCCCAGCCAGGCACAAAGACATCGTAACTATGAAGCGCTGGGACGATGAAACTTGAATGATAATCACTGACCACCTATCGCGTACATTTTGCTGATACTGTTTATTACGTTGATTAGTCTGCCAATACGGGTGATTATTAAAGTTGATCACTGCCAAAAAAAATGAAACTAGGAATTAAGATCCCCCATTCTATAAGGACAGACAGAGTGAATGTTTGGAGAGGACACGTTTTTTCCGCCATTAGGGTTTGATCCATATCGCTCAGCTCTACTGTACCTGAGACTGATCCTCACCATGCTGCTGTTCTTTGTGCACAAGCTCAGAAGGATCTCACATAAGTGCAATACTTTGTGGCTTGGTGCAATGTTTGCTGTTGCAGTAGCAGCGTGGTGCAATCTCACGGTGGATGTAGCCCAGGCACGCAGCGAGGGGAATCCACCATTGGGCGATGGCACAAGGTCCCTCACAGCTATTGGCACGTCCACCGGAAAAATAGTGATGGGCATTCCGAGTTTTTCAGTGAGCCGGCTTTTGTTTCTCCGTTCACCAGAATGGCGGCTCATTTGGCTCCCGAACTGTTCTTCGATTCAAGCCTCCAAAATTATTCCCTATTTATTGTTTACGCCGTGTGGGTGTACAATACTTAGTGAATAATGTAGTATATTCTCTGCAAATGACCGTTGTTTAACATTTTAGGAAATTATAAAGCTAAATGAACAACTCCTTTAGCAATTTCAGGTCGTTTTCCTAAGTTCATCAAAAAGAGCTGTTCGTTCGCGAACCTCCCATCACTGGAAAAACAACTTTGAGAAGGAAAAAGCAGAACAAAGGGATTAAAATAGTAGCGAATCCCCACGAAGCTATAGGGTAGCATGTGCCCTCAATTGCATTATAAACCACCCCACAAATACACCATTAGGCTTTTGTGTCTTGTAATGTTTTTAGTGGTGATATCTGATGTTTATCTTTTGGTTATTAGACGGAACTTAGGGATTGTGACAAAATGTAAGCATTAGTCATGCGATTTCCTTTCACACTTAACGGTCCGTTTATAAAACCCTCAGTGAAAGCCTGGTGTCATCGGAAGTGGTGAAACTTAAGACCAAAGTGATCTTCATCTGCTGACTTCTTGGCTTTTTTTCTGTGTTTTACTATCTGTGTTTAACTGGTCCAGTGCTGCTTTCTAACAGCCAGGCAACAAAGACCTAAGATCTAACCTCGACCTGGCCCTATGGTGACAAGACCTCTATCTGGCTGAGATGATGTGGTTATGTTGCTCTCTGCAGTTTTTACACGTTTAAGATGAACCCACATCACCCAATGGGTGCTGTCAAAGATACAGGGGGCTTAAAATAGATCAACACTACTCGCTATCTACAGTATAACAAGAATATTACAGCATCATCTTGCACATGGAACAAAGCCATCTCTGCAAGCTGTTTGCAGAAATCCCTTTAAAAAAAAGACGTATTAACCCACACCGTATCTGATCTGCAGAGCACTCGTTTCCAACAAGACAGGAAACTCTCATAGGCATGCTGACAGTAGTTGTTATCAGGCCCTGAAGGGTGTCTTATCCCTGAAGCTGATGTCCTTCTTGATGCTCTCAATGGAGGTCCAGCAAACAAATGCATGCCAAATACAAGGAAAAGGACTTACACAAATAAACCTCCAAACAGAAACTGTGTACCCTGTGCCTTAACATTGAAACATTCACAGCATTGGACAGCGATACAAACTGTGGCATCAAAATTTTAATACATATTCAAAAGATTAACACAGGATGTGACAGTTGTGAGCAACACAACTATTCTACCATAAGAACTAAAGCATTTTTGAAATGCCATATCTAATGGTAGATGAGAAATATTGCAGTAAATATTTTAAGTAATTCACGTTACTGCATCATAAGCCTAAGTGTGTTTCACTATTGTGTCAGCAATAGTGGTATATCATGACATGGCATAACATCATAAAGCAACTGCAGGTCTAAGACATTCACCAGCAGATGGCAACAACAAACTGCATCTGTATATATTTCACACTTTTACAGTCTTCTACCATTCTAGAAGGCTTCAAAGATATGTTACAAATCAATATCATGAACAAGGTATAGAATTAGATTTTTTTCAGTGTTTTTTTATTGTTACAACTGTAGCCAGATGTCTTCAATGTATTGCAGAATGCTCAAAATATTGTCCTAATTAAGTGTTTATTCATTATGATGGCACAGCAGAAGAACAAAAAGCTGTTGTAACAGAAATGTACAAAGCACTGTAATAATGGAGAATGTAATGTTTATACTTGGTACTAATGTAGTATTTTTCATGATCCTTGTCCACATTGTGATTCTCCCTTCAATTTATCACTTAATTCTGATGGACATGGAGCTGTCAAATGCAACATCTATATCTTGTTCCCACGGATCATTCTTGAGATGTTTCTATAACTTAATAGGGACACACCTGTGGTATATTCAAATGATTGGGCATGATTTGGAAAGCCACACACCTTTCTGTATAAGGTCCCTGTGCATGTCATAGCAAAAACCAAGTCATGAGCTTGAAGGAATTGTCCGTAGACTGCCAAGACAGGGTTGTGTCAAGGCACAGATCTGGGGAATGGTAGCAAAACATTTTTGTCATTAAAGGTCGCCAAAAACTGATTGGGTCCATCATTCTAAAATGGAAGAAGTTTGGAACCACCAACCCTCTTCCTAGAGTTGGCCGCCCAGACAAAAAGAGCAATCACAGGAGTAAGGCGTTGGTCAGGTTAGTGACCAACAACACGGTTGTTCATTCTGACTGAGCTCCAGAATTCCTGGGTGGAAAGGAGAACCTTCCAGAAGGATGAACATCCCTGCAGCACTTCACCAATCAGGCTTTTATAATAAAGTGGCCAGATGGGAGCCACTTCAGAGTAAAAGGCACATGAGAAATAAGATTCACTGATCTGATGAAACCAAGATTGAACTCTCTAGCCTGAATGCCAAGCATAACGTCTAGAGGAAATCGGCCACCACTCATCACTTAGCCCATACCATCCCTACGGTGAAGCGTGGTGGTGGCAGCATAATGTTGTGGGGATGTTTTTCAGAGGCAGGGATTGAGACTAGTCAGGATCGAGGAAAAGATGAACAGAGCAAAGTACAGACAAGTCCTTGATGAAAACCCGCTCCAGAGCACTTAGCACTTCAGATGGGAGCGATGGTTCACCTTTCAAAAGGACCATGCAGGAGTGGCTTCTGGGCAGGTCTGTGATGTCCTCAAGTGGCCCAACCAGAGCCTGCTGCGTTTCCCATCCAACACGATGTAGTTTGAGAGACTCAGCAAAATACAAGTGTAGCAAGTTTGTAGCGTCATACTCAAGAAGACACATAAGGCTGTAAACGCTGCCAAAGAGGCTTTAATGAAGTACTGAGTAAAGGTGTCTGAATAATTATGTAAATTGATAAAATAAATATTTATGAATTTGCAAAACTTTCAAGAAACCTGATTTTGCTTGGTTGTTATGGGATATTGTGTGTAGATTGATCAGGAAAAAAATATATTGAATCATTTTTAGAATAAGCCCGCAACTGACTAAATGGGGAAAAGTGAATGGGTCTGAATACTTTCCAAATGCACTGTAGTTAAACTCCTATAGATAACTCCTCCACAGAAGGCTGTTTTCTTGCAATACAATTACTGAGCTACAAGAGTTTGTGCACAGTTTAGCTGCCAGCAACATTCCATATAGATAAATATCAAACTTTGCAGTAAATCCTGCACACACAAGATTTACAGTATTTTTGATGAGCAGGAAAGCCAGCAACCCCCCCCCTCAAAAAAAAGCAACAATACTATGTCTCTGTTTTCATAATTTTCCTTCAATTTCACTAGTGGCAATATCTGTACAGAAGAATATCCAATGGTGAAAAATAATGCCTCTGTGTCCCTTCATGTGTAGGTTGTTTACTGTCTGGTTAAAAAATGCGCTTAGCTAGAGTTTTACAAGCATCGTTAGCTTCAACTAGTTGGACAACATAAACAAATATGTGTAATGTCTGTAATATGAAGTCAGATTTTCAGCAAGTTGGCAACATGTGACTTTCCACTAGAGGGTGAGTCATAAAAGATTCTAGCGAGCCGCATACATACACACATACACATATACATACACACAGGCACACACAGACACATTAGTAATGTACCACAGCATTATGTAATTTACAGCTGATTGGAAGCATGTTGATATGAAAAAATAGCCTTTCGGTATCTTCAGTTGCCACTTCTGGACTTTACACCAGAATAATAGGTGATTTATGTTGAAATGACGGTTGGAACATCAGAGTCTTTTTTTTTCTATCCAGCTGTAGGATTTGTGATGACACAAACGTGAAGGAATTTATTCAACCTCTGTTACTGTCTGACTGTTGTCTTCTAGTCCCACCGGATCACAGGTTTGATAAGGCCTCAGGTCACATTGTCTATTTTTGTTATGATGTACTACTGTAAATTTTTTAAAGGCAAATAAAACACATCAAGTTACAGTGAACTCTGACAGGTCTAGGCAGGTCAAACAATGTTTGTAAATTGGGGGCCGTCACAATGGAGGGGCCCACATTAACTCAATGTCAAGATTTGCATTGGCCCCTTAGAAAAATGCAGACAGCACCATACATACTTGGCCCTCCACATATTTACAGACAGGGTCCTGAACGCTGGGCCTTCATTTTGCAGATCCAGTGAAACGTGATGTGATATACATGATGATCTCGTTACGTCAAAGCGGTTGGGATAACCCTCTTCTGCTAGTCTCACAACTGGTGTAGTTACCTTTTCTTCTTCTTCGTTAAACCATGTCCCCTACTGATCTAGTACAGATCTGTCATGATCTCCTGCAACAGGGGGTGTAGACACATCTCCTGCTCGTGTTTCTTGAGCAGGTGGATCAGGCGGACGTGCTCAGCCAGCAGCGGCCGCAGGTCGGACATCTTCTGCAGTAGCTTGGCAAACAGCTGGGGGCAGTCTGGGTGGAAGGTTTTCAGCTGCAACTCCAGGGATTGCAGTACTGTTTCCTGGAGGTCCTCAATGGGCTTCACGTTCACCAGGCCGGGACGGTCTGAGGAAGAGCACAACATTGTCAAGGTTGCCCAAGAGTGCACGGGGATAGAGAAATAGGAATGGATTACACATGCAGTATACAGCAAGTTACAGTGACACTATGAGCAAAATTGCTCATAGATTCATTGAAATTCGAGAACAGAACATTAAGATGACACCTGTCCTTTCTGTCTACACACAAGACCCATTAGGACATATCTCAGAGCAATAAAAAAGCAATCATTGCACATTTGCATTTGGGATCTAATATAAATGCATAAATGCACTGAAATAAAATGACCTCCACTGAGTATGATGACGGCGAGGAAGAGAGCCATGTCAATATCGTCCAGCTCCAGCGTGTTGAACTTCACAGCAAAGTCAAACTTGGGCTCCATCATCTCACAGAAGGGCCTCCGCAAAGTCTTGAGGAACTCCCGGGTCATGAAGATCTGTTCGCAGGCTAGCAGCGTACCGTCCTTGTTCATGAGCGGCGCCATCATGGTCGTCATGACCTCAATGACCCCGTACTTCAGCAGGGTAACCTGGTCATTCATGTCAAGCTCGGTGAACCCAGGGATACTCTTGGCGAACTCTGTTACATTCTGTACGGTTTCTGCTGAGCGGAACTGGATCCGGCGGAAGATGGAGAGTGCAAGCTCTCCTGCTGGTTCTGGGGGTTCCAGTACTGGGAGATTTCGACAGTTTATGAAGTGCTGACCTGCCATCAGGGAATTCATGTCATGGATGACAAAAGGCTGAAAGGACAGACAGACATGGCAAAACCAGGGACTACAAGAAGCCTTTCTCTTCATTAATTTTCCTGGCACTTAATAGTGATTTGGAATTTGTCATCTTGCTTGGTTAGTATCACAAGGGGTAAAACTAACAACAAAAAAGGAAATCCTGATTTATGGTTAGTTTACTTTTGAACTAAAACTATAGTATATGTGCATCTAAGAAAAGATAAATGACTATCAATTAGTTTTTTCCTTTTGGAAAAATCCAGAATTATGGCTTCCTACAGAACCTTTATATTTTGTTATGAAAAGTTAATCAGTAAATCAGAACAAAGGGGAAACATCAAAAACTTTAATAGACAGATGTATCGACCCAAGTGTTTGTCTGTGTGTGTTTGTGAGATACAAAGAGAAAAAGGTAAAGTGGTTTTCAATGGGTCTGTTCTGACTGAATGCACACATTTTCCAAAGTCATCAATGCATAATTCATGTAGCACTTTGAAAGTTGCAATCATGTACAGTATCTCAAGCGATAATTGGAAGCTTACTGGGTTTCCATTGGTCTTTCCAGAGAGGATGGACCTAGCCTTGCTCTTTGTCACAGGAAAGAGTCTGTGGTAAGACAGACACAGCTGTCTAGCCAGGGCTCTCAGGTCAGCTGACTGTGGAATTCTGCTGTCCACGTCCATAAACTCTGCCAGCAGCTTCTCTCTTTCCACCTGGGGCATGCAACCGAAGCGGATGGCTACACGGGGACATACGGCAGCTTTACAGTTCATTACATTACATTCTAAATGCTTCGCCAGTCTATTTCTGGATGCTGGACGATGCTAACATGCTGGCCTAAACAGGACGGTGACTAGCTATAGGGCCTGTGAGCACAGACACCATCCTGTTGTGTAGAGAACAACGACTCAGAATCAGACTGACAGCTGATGCTGAAACGGTTCATACTGAATACGTGTTACATCCTTGATGCCAAAAAAAGGTTTGTTAGGGACCCTGTCACCTCTTTTTAAAGTGTCAGTATGGTGGTCTAAATACCACCGTACTGAACATTTTTAGCTCAGAATTATGGTTTTACAGTCATCACGTGTGTACCAACAAAGTTTAAGGACCACTGTTGTGCCAAATAACCTACAAACCACCTAAACCTAAAGCAAGCTGTCACTGATCTAGTGGAATCTTTATACACCTGACAGACCAACAGCAACCTATGAAATTGCATTATACATGATTAAATAAACGTCATATTTTTCAAATCACACAATATATAGCTTTCAAACGAATCCTGCGACCAGGTAAGACAGGACTGACAGTGCATTCAACTCCATCGGTTATCCCTTCCAAATGTAGGTCAGGACAAGTAAACGGGAATAAGCTTCACGGCTAAATGAATTTGAGTAGACAACATAACACTCAGCTTTTGAGTTATCATGCAGACAAATCAATTTTACACAATCTAGCGACTTACCGTCATGTGACATGCCCACAAGCAGACATTTCTGAAAGCGACAGTACTGGCACTTATTCCTGTTCTTTTTTTGAATCCGACAGTTCAGATCACAGGGATCATACGCCAATTTTAATCTCAAGGTTCTGCGGAAGAATCCCTAAGAGAAAAGTAGACTACAGAATCACACAGAAACAGTAGGCTGTATTCACCGTACATAAATATTTGGAAGAAAGGTAAACAATTTAACACATGAGCTCAACATAAATCCAAGGGTCAGGGTGTGTGTTTATGTTTCAGTTTCAGGTTAAATCCATACTAACATGCAAAATGGGCTTGCTTAACAGTACAACATAACATTTGTAAAGATCCAAGAGACTACATGAAAACCCTACATGACTACTCAGATATACAGTTAGGTCTAGCAATATTTAGACACTGACACACAATGGATTTGAAATGAAACAGAGATGCAACTGAAGTGCAGACTCTCAGCTTTAATTCAAGGGGTTGAACACAAATATCGTATGAAACGTTTAGGAATTGCCACCATACACGGTTCCCTTATTTCAGGGGCTCAAACGTAATTGGACAAATTAACACAATCATAAATAAAAATTTTACTCTTTCTCGTGAATCCTTTGCAGGCAATCACTGCTTGAAGTCTGAAACGCATGGACATCACCAAACACTGGGTTTCCTCCTTTGTGACGCTTTTTATCAGGCCTTTACTGCAGCTATCTTCAGTTGTTTTTTGTTCGTGGGTCTTTCTGCCTTAAGTTTTGTTTCAACAAATGAAATGCATGCTCAATCGGGTTGAGATCTGGTGAATGATTCGGCCATTGCAGAATATTCCAGTTCTTTGCCTTAAAAAATCTCCTGGGTTTCTTTGGCAGTATGCTGTGGGTCATTGTCCATCTGTAAAATGAAGCACCATCCAATCAACTTTGCTCAATTTGGCTGAATCTGAGCAGACAATATATTCCTATACACTTCAGAATTTATCTGGCTGCATCTGTCTTCTGTCACATCATCAATAAACACTAGTGACCCAGTGCCATTGAAAGCCATGCATGCCCATACCATCACACTGCCTCCATCGTGCCTTACAGATGATGTGGTATGCTTCGGATCTTGAGCCGTTCCAAGCCTTCAAGTTGATCTTAGTTTCATCTGTCCAAAGAATGCTGTTCCAGAACTGGACTGGCTTTTTTAGATGTTTTTTGTCAAAGTCTAATCTGGCCGTTCTATTCTTGAGTCTTATGAATGGTTTGCACCTTGCGGTGAACCCTCTGTATTTGCTCTGGTGACGTCTTCTCTTTATGGTAGACTTGGATAATGATATGTCTACTTCTTGGAGAATGTTCTTCACTTGGCTGGATGTTGTGAAGGGGTTTTACTTTACCATGGAAAGGATCTTACGATCATCCACCACTGTTGTCTTCCGTGGACGATAACAGGCCTTGTTATGTTGCAAAGCTCACCAGTGCATTTTTTCTTTCTCAGAATGCACCAAACTATTGATTTGGCCACTCCTAATGTTTCTGCTATCTCTCTGATGGATTTTTTTTGTAGCTTATTTTAGGATGGCCTGTTTACTTGCATTGAGAGCTCCTTTGACAGCATGTTGTGGGTTCACAGCAATAGCTTCCAAATGTGAATGCCACACCTGGAATCAACTCCAGACCTTTTACTTGCTTAATTGATGTAGAAATAATGAAGGAATAGCCCACACCTGTCCATGAAACAGCTTTTGAGTCAATTGTCCAATTACTTTTAAACCCTTGAAACAGAGGGGGCAACATTTTAGAACTGTAATTCCTAACCCCTTCCTCCAATTTGGATGTGAATACCTTCAAACTAAAGCTGAGTGACTGCACGTTAAGCCCATTTTCATTATTTAACGGTAACTTGATTATATTTTGGTAAACAGCCCAAATAACAAAACTTGTGTCAGTGTCCAATTATTTCCGGACCTAACTGCAAGTACGTGGGTCACAATCGTACCTTGCAGCCCTCACAGGCATGGACGCTGTAGTGAAAGCCTGTGGCCATGTCTCCACACACTCTACAGTCGATGTTGAGCAGAGAGTTGGGGTCTGTGTAAGTAGGAAGCTTTGAGCGAGGAAAAAGTCTGGACTGGTGAACAAGTCCACAGTCACCAGGCTGAGGAAGTGACATGGGATCATCATTTACTGGAACTGAAAAATAAAACATTAGGGAACATCAGAAGATATACAGGAGATTATAAACAAAGTGCTTCAAATTGTAAATGCTGATTGGTTGAAAGCCGTTGTAAATGAGGCCCTCTATATTTTTACTTCTCTGTGTTGGTAGCTGGTTAATAGTAGCAATAAGGCATCTCCAGGGTTTGTAATGTATTGTCAATATACCACATCAAAGAGCTGTTTCGAGGCGATCTGCGATGCGTCGTGACTAGGAACAGCTCTTAGCCGTGGTTTATTGGCAATATACTATACCCACTCAACACCTTATTGCTTAATTCTATCACAGGCAAAAAATATGGACGTTTAGGCAACTGCTTTAACAAGTTCAATGGATGCGACTAGATAAACACATTATTACACTTTTGGTTATAGTAAATGAAAGATTTAGTGAGGGTCTGACAGTAGACCTACACTGGCCGTATGAGTGGTGTGTGTCTGGGTGCTGAAGACTGCTGTGGCAGTGCTCCAGAGAAGGGAGATGACAGTAGTCTAGACCTGACTGGGTCTTCATTTCGAAGCCGTCCACCTTGTCGTCTGTCTCTGCCTGCTCCAACATCCCCAGCCCGAAACTCATCATAGACCACGTTGCTCTCTTCGTGTCCACCATCTCTGGATAGGAAAAAACACAGTGTTGGAAGAATAGGCTGACAAATAGTATTTTCTCAGTTCTCTATAAATATAGTCGTAAAGGATGTCACAGAATAGGTGAACCATTCATTGCCACTGTTGTTATACAGTAACTGTCCTGTAACTTTAACCTGTTAATAATTAACAAAGACATTTAATTGGACTAAATCTACATACACACTGATATGGGTACAGTTATGCACCAGTAGATTCATGGCAAAAAACTTTGTCATTCAGCTACAAAGTAAAGAATTAGTGAACTCCCAGAAGGAAGTTTTCAGTACTGCTGTAAGAAA
This sequence comes from Esox masquinongy, assembly GCA_016801175.1. Classification (NCBI taxonomy): domain Eukaryota; kingdom Metazoa; phylum Chordata; class Actinopteri; order Esociformes; family Esocidae; genus Esox; species Esox masquinongy. The sequence goes on along the minus strand of JACXGI010000172.1, from coordinate 128,653 downwards.
ACACAACCATTTAGTAACGTCTCTAAGGGATGAACTATAAATAAAACACTAAGATATTCAGCTGTTTTAGTGGAGGGAGGTGAATAAAAAATAGAGCCACATTCGCTAAAAAGACCTTTAGAATTGACTTATCATAATCACTGTCTCTCTTTCTGACAAAATCAAAACATGATGAGATAACCCATCTGTGAGAATAGGATGACAAATGGCCGATTGGTTTTAATGCAGTTAGAAATCATGATAAAACTTTAGAGGGAATCATTGTCTATAAATCAAGAGGATCAAGCTGCTATTGTGAAACCCTATTAATTTCACAATAGGCACCCATTCCCATTACTTTTCGAACAGGCTCAAATAGGTATCGCAGACGCTCAAAACTCTACAGTGTAAAAATTGGGTGTTTGCGTGTGTGTGTGTCTTACATAATGATGACTGATAATAAATGATCTACACATACCTAAACAGTTAACCGAATTTTTTAAATAGGTCACAGTTATATAATAATAGTACCACAGAGTCACAAAGTCAGTGTACATTTTTAAAATTTGTCAGGCTGTCAAAAGATGACAGTAGTGTTTTGTTAAAATTGCTAAATTGAGATTTAGGATTTCTCATAAGCAAACCATGTTTCACGTGCCTACGCCTATCTACATAAATTACATGTCAAATGAAACAAAATCCCTCCTTAAAAAGACTCTATAAGACCTGTGTTTGTTCATTCAAATCCCTGACAGACATCAGTTGCACTTGTTGACCTTTTTAAACCAGGTGTCTGAGCTTGGCAGTCTACATTCTCATGCGATCAGAAGTGTATTTCATGGGTGCTACCTAAATTACCTGTCTTGGTCTCAGACACAGAAATAGGCCTTATATATTCCTCATTCTGTCTTCATTTCAGGTGTGCTGAATCATATTCCAGAGAAGCACAACAAATTGCCTGCACTGTTTGACGGACAAGTATGCTCCATGCACTCTTCACTGCCTGCGTACTTCCCTTCCCCCTTCAGTTTGCGGCTTGGACTTTGGAATCATGCTTGGGAATCAAAGGGGAACCATACATATATATTAATGTGATGCAGTGTAACAATAATTATCTGACTTGAGACCTAGCTGGACGAGTGCACGTTCGCTAGCCCACTGTGACTAGTTGAGAGAAGTAAACAATAAGCTAGAGAGAGTTTTTCTTATTGGTTCATGATATCTGGAACAATTACTTCAAGACTTTAATGTTCCCAATACACATGAAAATTCCACAACATAACTATTTGTTACTATAGTTTCTGTGATCAGCCTGAAATGAAAACCAAACAGTACTAAAATACGCCAAAACTGCTTCTGTGATAGAAATCCCTGATCACGGTTTTAGGCAAAGTTGTGGCATTGATCTCTAGCTCAGCTTGTGTGCTGAAATATTTTATTGGGTCTAATGGTTATGCCACAGAGAACTGAGGAAGTTCAGGCTATGACGTTAAAGACAACCCTTTGATATGAATCAGTTTCTTGATAAAATGAAAATTCTTTATTTTGTCACTTTCACATCTTGTTTTTCATTTTAGATGTCAAGAATTGGACATGTCTGGACACATTGTTTACTTCTCCCATTAAATTGTAAAACCTCAAACCCCAGAAAGTTTCTGGCATGCAGTGACTATGAGCTTGAAACAGTTTTAGAGAGCACTTTGTCTGGGGATTTCCTAGAATCTTTCATAGATCTATCTTTTCTTTGGGCGCTTGAAAGCATCATAGGGGAAAAAAGACACATACTGACTGTAAATGTGCTTGTGAGACTTTAAATGTTCCAATGATATATTCTTATAGTTTATTGTTTAAACCATTCAGACTCTTTACAATTCTCAGACTCCCCAACACAACAGAACACTCTAGCTCAGCCCACATTGAATGGTTGGTTCACATTCAGAACCGCCACTCAAATCCAGTGGTCTGTAACATTTACCCCCAGTTTGGAAAATGTCTATAATGTCCAAGATGAGCTGCCGGGTCAGTCAGACTCAGGTGGATATTGATAGAAGGACATTAAACATACTCTATATAGTTAAATATATTTATACAACTTTTACGCTATGCAATCTTCACTTTTACATTAATTATTTTCTTAGGTGTCTTTACTGATGTATGACAATTTGATATTTTCCCATTAATGTCACTGTATTCAGAGTAGCAGTGACCTACAAATAAATCCATACAGGCCTAGTGATTAATAAAGCTACAAAGGTAACTCTATCTCACAAAAAAACAACAATCTAAATGGAATTCCACTGTTCGCTTAACAGATTGCTATTGTGAAGGAACATACCCTTAGATTCACCTTGATTATTGATGCATGTTAACTTTATTAAGAGCTGTAAGACCGCAAAACAAACCAGTGAATATAATCATGCAAACAGTACTGTCTACAAACAAAGCCAAATATTTATTACTGTGCATGTAACATAGTCTATGATTCAACTCCATACTGAACAGTTTGTCAACGTGCACTTCAACACATGCAATTAATAACCAGGCATTAGCAATATGGCTGTGGATCCCTGTCTCTATGGGAACATGCAGTCATCATGTGATGATCTGAGAGTGCATTAGCTCATGTGGAAATGTGAGTGATTTTAAACGTGTTGTAATGTCATTACGCTATGTCTGACGGTAGCCTAAACATCCAAACTATTAAAAGAAATTACACATAAAGCTACAACATTCAAAATGAACATGAAATGTGAAACAGGATTACAGCCGCTGTGCTCTACCTCTGCCCGACGGGAATGCGCATCACGATCAACAAACCTTCACATCTCCAGACATTCTGTACATCATGTCATTCCGTTTATTGTAACCTACGTCCCTGTTGTTTTACCTGACCTTGGAGCTCAGCACACATTCAATATCAGTTAAATGACATGGCATGAGTAAGTATGTAGATAAACAAGCAGGTTATGACACAGAGGCGGATGAGACTGGTTTCGATACATCTCTTTTGATTCCCTCTGTTACTCGGTTAGTCAGAGAACAAACTCGCAAAAGACTTCCTCAAGTTGCGTATGGTCTCGACCTTGGCCACATCCTCACTGGCTGTGCGAAAGAAAGATGTTTCCTTCAGGCCAAAGGTGTTGGTCAGGGACTGAGATTTACTGAAACACATTAAAGAAATACATGATTATAATCAGTGATAGTGAGCCGAAGAACTCAGAACAAATCAACCTCACAACACCACGGTTGTGCATTGTATTGGTCTCATCCTGTCAAGTTAAACCTTGTAAATATGATGAAACAAAGTTTTTCAAAGCGTTGATGTCAGTAAGCTCTTACTTCAGTGGTGGATGTGCTTGTGCCTTTTCTTCTGCTGCTGGCTGATCAACCACTGCAGACAGGCTCTGCTCAGGGCTCTGGTCCTTTCCTTCTGCTGGAGTCTGTGGGTCATTTTGGGGTTGGACCAGTGGCTCAGACTTGGGCATCACGGAGGCCTGGAACTCTGGTTGGAGCTGAGGCGCAGAGTTGCGCTGTCTTGGGGGAGCAGGCTTCACAGGTTGTTCTGGAGGTGGCTGTGGCTTGCCCTGACTTGCTGACTTGGGCTGCTGTGTGGTAGCGGTAGGCCTCTGGCTTGGGTCATTATCGGGGGCTTTTGGAGCAGGCCCGGAACTTTGTGACAGTGATCCTTGGGATTCCACCTGGACCCCTGATTTTAGTACAAGAAACACTTGATGATATTATCACACTTCTGCTGAGAAGAGAGGATATTGAATCATTTACCAAATAATGTTTATTTGAGCCTCTCATTTAAAAAAATGTTGTATAGGTAATTCTGTCCCTCAAAAGATCTGACAAAACAGTAGACACAGCCTAAAATTCACACTGGTCGAGGGTTTAGGTACAAGCTGCGAAATAAAGACACAAAAAGCAGGGAGCGGGATATAACACTCCAATACTGCAGAAATCTCTCATGCATTAGAAGCAATGCAATGTGGGGTGCACATGCTTTATGAGGGTACAGATGGAGGGGTTTGACCAACCAATAAGCTCATTGATTTGGTATTCCCCACTTCAATATGACATGATAAAGACTGACTATAATTACTAGGTCTTAAAATAGAGGTACATTTACATTATTCAGACCTCACTTTGCCTGTGCTTGTTCTTTGTCGTCTTGCTCCACATAAAATATCTTTCCGTAATCTGACATATTCATTATAGACAGTCACTAAATCCACTGTGGTCTATACATTAGGAAACAAAATAGGGTGATTTGCTCGTTGATATATATTTTTAATAGAACCATAACAAATATGGCGACACAGACTGATCATATATTGCAAAGGAAGCTTTATTGCCAGTGACAGGGGGAAAATATCCAGTTGGGGAGCTTTTCCACAACATCATTCTCATCTGTACTGGACTTTTTTTCTAACAATTCAACACTAGTTCCGAGATTACACACTTAACAGTTAGTGGCAACCCTGGTCCCAAATAGCTGCAACCCAAAAGGTTTGGAAAAACCAACTACAGAGTTTCACTTGACCCAGGCAGGATGGCTGATTTTCAGACCCACTGATGATAACTAATTTGATCAAGTAGTTACACAACAAATACCATGCAACTATTAAGGACCTTGGTACCTCCTCTATCCTCCCTTGTGTAGAAATATCATGGCATTTTGCCCCACAAATCAAAACACAAAACCATAAGCCGCAGGCAAGGCTTTTACAGGGTTACTCTCTGGGTTATCTGCATGGACACAATTACATTTCATACACTGTGGAAAATAAATTGCACACTGAGCTTGCTGACATGGTTAATTAGTACAATTGTTAATAACAAAGTGTGTTTAAAAATGTGCCACACATTTACAATTATCTTGGTATATGTGTATTACTAGTTGTATGGTCACTTAACAAAACAGGACACGTGCATGGAGTCTACATTAAGAACGACTAGCTAAGAGGGGTTTTTACTGTGCAACAGTGGCAGCTATGGGACATTTTTGATTGTATCCTTGGGAGTATAGCTCAATGAATAAATGATGGAAGAGAATCTGGTAATAAAAATATAAAGAATACAAAGTTAAAAACATATATATTGCACTCTCCATTAACTCCAGGAGTATGATAAGGCAAATATGTAAAAGAATCTATAAACGGCAGTAACATAAGCATAACTCCACCACGGACACCATCACTGCAGAACAGAGCAGTATCACTGTCTTTAATAATGTTCAGCATGGACTGTGTCTGTAGGCTAGTATAAGAAACATCATCCCTAGTGTTTTAGATATGTAAAACATTGACCATTACACTAAAAACACAATTCAGTTTTTCAACTTGACCACATAACTGAAGGTGACAGGACCAAATTCACTACTTAATCTCTTACCAAAATATCACAAGGCGCATTGACTACTTCTTTTTAGGTAGCTTCATAGACAAACCTCTGGAGTCAATGTGTTAAGGTGAATACTAAATTATTGGAATGAATGCGAACATTCTACTATTAGAGTTAGTTACTCTATCACGTACAATCTCTCTTTTCTTCAGATCCAACTGCAGCTGCCACAAACCAATCCCATATATTCACAGTGGGGGACTATGATTTGTGATAATAAATAAGTCAACTATGTATTCTTTGGCTCAAAGTGGTATTCTATTTTAATTTTGCCAGTGACCTAATACTTGTCCTTCTCATACACATGAAAACATCTATGGCTGTGTTCTGTGCATAGAGACAGTTTGAAAAAACTGTCAAAGAACTGTCTTGCGACAGTTCACTGAGGGAAATATCTTGATGGGTAAGCAATGTAGAAATTTCTTATTAAAAGTGACAAACTTATCGATTCAGTCAAACATTCTACATAATCAAATAAAAAAATAATTTAAGATGAATTATATTTCTGTTCTTTAATTGATTTCATGATGTTGTTGTATGCCCAAGAAGTACATTGCTGAAAGTTAGAAAAGTCAAATTTGAACTACAACAACTAAGTATGCAGTTTTGTTCTGCAGCCTTTTAAATTCCCTCAAGCACTGTGTTTTATATTAGATACTACTCCAGCTTTTCCAATCAAAGCCAACAAGTACTTTTTAAAAGTGCTCAACAAAAGCTTAGTTTGTAGACAGCCGAGCTAGACCTACACCTTTTGGGAGTTGTAGTAAGTGTGTAGTTCTAAAACAAATCGGTGAATTTCCTTTGTGATTCTGCTTAGTTTGACCATCAATAAAAATTCAAAATCCTGGTTGTAAAATCTGTAAGGGACTTATTTCGGAAAACACGTATACATTTCAGTATATCTTAAATAGCGCAGTTTTAAGGAATTTCATAATGAAAGCCCGTTCTAAGTCTTCAAAACAAGGATTCAGGTGGTGGGACTTTCATACACAGTAATTGACTAATATTAGAAAAAAAGATATTATAGTAAAACCTCTTTTCAAACAATGAAGGGAATGTACAGTACCAGTCAAAAGTTTGGACAGACTTGCCTGTTAAAATGATTGGGTAAGTGTGTCAAATGTTTGACTGGTACCGTGAGTCCAGCAATAATCTCTATGGGTGTACTCATCAGATGTCTTTGCTCTAGCACTTGGTTTTTATAAATACATCTATTGTTATATCAATGTTTTTGTTAATATGACACATTCACAATGCATACGTCACAGGGGACAATAGGCTCTATACAATAAAAATTATGTCACTAAACAAACATCCCGGTTGATCACCTGACACTTAAAACATATAGTTTACCTGTCTTCGTATCATTCATGCAAAACAAAAATAAATATATATCAGCATATGTATGAAAATAATTACCACTACAGTCGTAGACCATATCGACATATACACAAACGCCAAACTGCACAACAAACCACAGTTTGAACAATATCTAAAGAGTACACACCAAAATGGGAAAATAAAAAAGGGGGATATCTGTGTGTATGTGTGTGTGTGTGTGTGTGTGTGTGTGTGTGGGTGGGGGGGGGGTAAAAGGGAAGGCAAATCATGAATAATGATGGGATCAAACACGTGGGACACACAGCAGCACTGGACACGGTGTAGGCACAGTCTGCTCACTTCACCGTCAACAACAGCCTCAAAGGAAACCACGGCTACAGAGAAACAGTGGGGACCGTTACAAGCACACTAAATCAACAGGTAAACAAATGGACAGTACATCTTGACACTGCATAGAGGAAAAACACAGTCCAGGCCAGCGCTACACGCTGGGCCAAACTAATACCAGCCAGATCTCAGCCTACTGTCTCTGCTCCACTCCCTCCCCTCCTCTCAGCCTTTGTGTTCAGCTAATGTACGTCATCCTTTCCATAATTACACAGACTTCCTCTGGCGGGCTACTCAGTTGGCCTGGACGGGTTTTGGCCCCACTGCAACGCCATTACAGTCGAGAATGTACTGCAGACAACCTTGAGGAGGCCGTGTTGCGCCGGTCTTAGGATCCACCAGGTCTTTCTGGCCAACGCTCTGCAAAAACACGAAAGACAGTGATACTCCCAGGGAGGCACGCTGCACTCAAACTCACTTGCAATACAATCTTTTTTTACATTGCTTTCAAAGATATATTTTTTTCAAAGGCATATCGATACAATGTTACTTTTAAACTAATTTAACTCTAAACAAGTAAGTGCTATAGGTGCAGCCAGTGCTTACTCTAGCCTCTTGGGGACCCTAAGCAAAATTTTATTTGGGGCCCCTCTCCTGTATCAGTCAAGGTCTCCCTAGCAGTCGGAGGCCCCCTAGCGGTCGGGGGCCCTAAGTGACTGCTTATGTTGCTTATGCCTAGCCTGCCCTGGGTGCAGGCTCTCAAACTGTATGTCCTAACAGGCTGGCTGTGAGACTGAATAATTAGATTCCCCACAAAGCAATGGGTGTGGCCATCGGTACCATACCTGTGATGGCTGCATTGTGGTAGGTCTGTTAGGGGACCCGGTCGGTGTCCGTCCCGCTGCCTGGTTCATTTTGGCCACTACCATTTCAGTGATGAGCTGCCTGTCCTCCGCCTGGTGCTCTCCTACCAGTGGCATGGAGGACCCCACCACCTGAGGCACAGACACACAAGATGGTATTATCGAAGACACAAATAGGAGATATCCGACTCACACCCCTGTCATTTCTAGATCCAACTGGACCCCAGAGCGAGTGAAAATACAACTGTGAGTGAAAGTAAAAGTTGTATTTGGTTCTGCATCAAAAGTAAAAGGCTGAGTCATTCCTTATATTAAGCAAACGAGGTGGCACAGTTGTTTGTTTCTTCATGGATAGCTGGGGGAACACTCCAACATTCAGACTTTCACAAGAAAGCATTTGTGTTTAGTGAATTCACCAGATCAAAGGCAGCAGTGATGATGAGGGAAGTTTTATGGGTAATATATTTTTTAGGCATGTTTTGCTATATTTTTCAGGAAAGTTTGAAAATATTGACTTTTTGCTTAGCAGTGGATCGTATTAAACCCACACTGCAGTGTATACTATAAGTGCCAGAGACAGTGGTTTAGGCTGCTGGACCAGGCAAGGCCACAGGGATGTTTTATTGTGTAAACTGGACCCTTTTCCAATACTTCTAAACATTTGATAATTATTAAGTACTTTGTGGTTTCAGAGAAAATGCGTGGAGTAAAAATAAATATTTTTTTATTTACATTTTTTATAAATGTAGTAAAAGTTGTCAAAGAAAATACATTTTAAAGAGTCCAGATCCCACACCCAAAAAGCTACTACAGTGGGATTTTTATTAAGTTACATTCCACCACTCAGGAAAACCGACTAGCCAGGGGAAATAAGTTTGGGTACCATCCCATATTCTAAATCCTTGTGCCATCTGTGGAGCATAAAAATAAGTGAACCATAACATGTGTCAGCTGTTGCCCCATAACAACCAGATAGACTCAAATCAACCTAACCAGGATATGGAATACATTATTAACATTGACAAACAAAGATGATGAATGTTTCATCATATTTAATAAGCGGCCTGACTCAGTGTGTAGAGAGCAACTACATAATTAGGTGGTAATGAAATTCATGCAGTGTCAAGCACTGAAACATTTTCCTACATCAACTTCATGAAGTATGTACCTCAGTGATGTAATCTTTCCCATCCTTTCCATGAATGGCTTTGACAGCACATATATCCAGCCCTCCGAAGATCTCTGAGCAGGTGTCAACCCACAGCTTGTACCTGAACGCAGGGCGAAGAGGACAGCTACAGAACTCACACAAAATGGTCTTACATAGCAATGTCACAGTCAATCATTTCATGTCAGGAGAAAGGGTGAAGCTCTTTTATGGAAAGGATTTGCATCTCAAATGTGCAGTTCCTCAAATTTATTTGATCAACTTTTTCGCCCACCGTTCAGAGAAAACGCAATGCCCATCGCTCTCAACAACGCCGATGTTTTACACGGTCTGTTAATGAGCGACATTAATTATAATCCCCTCTAATGACACAAGGCATTATCTGGTCTTCTCTTGCCTTGTCTTATTATAAATGGACACATTATCAGTAGTGTTATGCTGATGTTGTTCATGACTCATACCTGTCAGTCATGGCCACTTGTTCCAGCATGGCTGAGCCTGTGTTGGTCTTCCAGTTGCCAGAGATTGAGGTCCTCCTATATACAGCATAAGAAACATCACACATTTAGAAACCCTGATGATTGAACTTTAAAGGCAGAGTCAGACAAATGGCTTTGCCACAAGCAGCAACGCGAAAACTGAGATGGGCAAGATGCAAACTGTCGCTGTCACAGTCAAAATCCACGCACGTGCACAGGTTTTCCTCACGCTGTTGCAACGTGTTGCGTCGCGCATCAACGCTCTTGAAATTGACCCACTTGGCTCTCTCATTTGTGCACCTAGGTCATATCACTGAATGTACCTTCAATTCGTTGGTTCACCAAATAAATTGCATTGTATTAACTCGATTACACTTTCGGATTATAATTGGAAGGTTTTCAGAAGCATGTGTCATACATGTGAATAACGAACACGTACATGTAGGCTTTGTAGTCATTGCCAATCTTCTGGATCCTGATGTCATACTTGGAGTCGATCAGGGGTTCAGTGGTGGTGTAGGTCTGGGTGAGAGCCACCACGCTGGCTATGTCCTGGAACTTACTGTGGTTTTCCACCTTCACCTGAATAAAATGCAGACAGCAGAGTGTAGCGAGAAACTCCAGAAGAAACAATATTAGATGAAAGCCCAGGGGGTATATAACGAAGTAGGGCCTCTTCAGACAGCAACCCATACCCATGCTCACAATATCAAGCCTAAATAACATTCTTACCTTTCCTACTCCTGAGTGAGCGTGTCCAATTTTCACGACTACAGGAAACGTCGGCATGACGACCTAGGTGATAAACCATGTAGAAGTTACCATTTTACATCTGGTGTTATGTTAGACTGAGTACTAAGGTCTTTAGCATACATCCCACCATGTACTCCTTGTGCTTTGACCATGACTAAGTGTGGCAAAGACTAGAATGTCAGCAAAAGAGACTGGTACTCAGGTGCAACATGCTTTATAACATGAAAAGCTAAACCAAACCGCATTAATGGTTACATTTCAGAACCAGAACTTACTGTGTTGATGCCAAAACAGCATTTTGCTCTATAAAGCACAATGACTTTTAATACGGAGCATGTGAATTTCTTTAGTTTTATAACCTGCATTTGCTGGGTGCTCTCTGTTAATCAGAGCCTCTCCTCCCTTTTTTGGGTGGGAGCCAGCAGAAGTCTTTTACTACCTTTCAAAACAGGACATTATAAGCCCCTTACCATCTCTTTGTAGTTGGGATAGAAGGTCTGTTCGATCAGAGGGAACTTCTCTGCACCAAGCTTCCTGTAGGTGCTTATGAGCTGGGCGAACTACACAAATATCAGACATCTATTAGTCAGGTTATACATCCCGGGTACGTTGGGCACAAATTCAAGCGTCATGCATGGCATCCATCCGGGCCTGTTTCTTTACCGCCCAAGGCTTGTCACACATGTTGTAAATGGACTCCAAGGAGTTGACAGTGGGGATACCCCCGTACTGCAGACCAATGATCAGGTTACGGAAGTCCTCGTTCTGAGTCATACTGAAGGCATGTTGGCGGATGAGCACAAAGTCGGGCTTGAATGACCTGGAAAACAGAGAATCAGAGATGCTTCAGCAAGAGGTGATAAACATCTGGACCTGTAAAGTAAACTGTGGCACATTTCCAGATATTGACTATGTTGCTAACTACAAATTGCCTCTGAACTGGTGAGATGACAGTGATTTCAGGTATTTCTGTATTGCTTGGTGTGTGTGTGTTTTATCTTAAAATACGTCACAAAAGTCTTCACAAGAACACTAAAACCAACAACATTCACAACTTAGCACCTTTTAATGCTTTCCAAAAGGAAAAATCAAATTTTAGGCTTAGGGGTTAGGTTTAGAGATAGGTTTAGGGTTAAGTTGAAGAATTTTGGGTTAAGGTAAGGATTACAGTTAAGTATGATTTATGAAAATATAATAAGTGTGGTTAGAGAAAATATTATTTTGAATTGAAACAGTTTTTGGGGAGGGTCCTCGCAAGTGTAATGGGTGGGTGTTTATGTGCACACGCATTCTTCAAATTCTCACCTGACCACCTTGGTGCCATTTCTCAGAACTTGCATGTCCACATTACAGCTCCCATTGGCATGAGCTATGACGTTGATCTCACTGAACTCAGCCTGCAGAGCAGAACAGACAGGTCCATTTGAAGAACCGAATGCAGACACTAGAGCAATGGAGTTATAGATATAGCGGAGATCCATATTCAGTTTCCAGGCAACTCCGACTGAGACAGATGCCACGAGTCAATGGATGACGATTACCTGTTCGACTTTGATGTCATAATCTCCCAGCACTTTTTTCCCTCTGAAGAGTTTGGCCCTAGGCAAAAGACATCCATGGATTATCCTTTTGAGGAAAGTATGAGGTAATCCTCCTGCTATTGATTCATGTTAATTGGGTTTCAATACAATAACAACTTGCTCCAATCAATATTGTTTGACTTTAATTAGCAGCATCAGTATGGATTTTATGGAGCAAACATGCATCTATTTTAATGATGAATGAATTACACATCATACCATTACCAAAACATAGTATGTTGTCACACGTATCCCCTCAGATCAAAACAACAGAAGCCTTTTTGTCTTGATATCTTCATAGCAGTGCAACATTGGCTGATATCTAGTGGAATAACTAAATGGTGCAGTCAAATGACTTATGAACAAGATTCATCTCACAATTCAATAAAATGGCTGAAATGGTCTGCTTCAATAGCTATTTTTTTTTGTCTGTGATCAAAGCCTTTGCGAGGACTACAGGTTTCTTGTTTGGTGGCTTTCGGTGTTAATATCTGCTTAGCATTGAGCTATGTCTGTTCAGAGATACTGCCATTTATTCCCTGCTGAAATGACGGGCAGCCTAGACAATATTGAACCCACACAGAGCGGTCATTATTGAATAGAACCATGGACAAAAAAGGAAGACCTTCAGCATGCGCTTACTGTGATCAGTGTGAGGAGGATAGAGGAGATGAATCAATGGAGACATCTAATGAAGTGACCGAGGACAAACCAAGTGTCGGGAGACTGTTAAAAACCTTTTCTTTCCATTCGGGAATGGTATTACTCTCAGCTAACAAACTACTACGTAAGTGTTTCAACTTTCAACGTCTCAACTTGAACCAGTCTGTGGAGAAATTTACAGATTTCAATTAAACAGTATAGAGATTTGCTCCACCAAAATCAGACATTGGCTGTGTAGTGCTGGAATCTGGTGTAGCGGTCTATGCTCCTGACTCTAGAACACACAAGCCCCGTGTCAACAGGTCTATGCTCCTGACTCTAGAACACACAAGCCCCGTGTCAACAGGTCTATGCTCCTGACTCTAGAACACACAAGCCCCGTGTCAACAGGTCTATGCTCCTGA
>JACXGI010000172.1:0-115590 GCA_016801175.1 Esox masquinongy | reverse complement strand
TGAGTTTCCAAGTAAACTGAATGACAACCGTGACTACACTAATGACAACCGTCTCGGGTACAACCAGTATCACGTCTAATCCTCTTTCTATTGGTTTCACACTGGTTGTGTTTGTCAAACACAACCTAGTGAGGGACTGCTGAATAATTCATGGCCAATCTAATTTCAGTCTGGGATTTATCCATGGAGGTGGAGAAAAACGAGCGTCTGAATATGAATCAGAAAGATAGGCTATAGATGATCTCTGTGTTCAAATAAATGTTGTATAAGCAGTGCCGTCAAAGACATGACTCAACAATATGCATGGAACTGTAGATAGGTCATTGTCGGTTTAAGGAGTGGTTTCAGCATCACGACTGCCTAGTCGTGACTCAGGGATGCTGTCAAAAAATGCTTGCTGGGCACCCTGACCATTCATTGCGCATGCTAATAACAACTTTCTGTGTTGAATAAATAAAGGCCACTTTTCTAGGACCATAATGAATTATTGTCAATAATATCTGATCATCTATAACCAGATATGAGTATCTGCTGAATGACTGAAATGGAAATGGAATGTAGATTTGTTGACAAATTAGCTCTGCTTGGAACAACAGATGCTGTGTAGATACTAGTGCCATTTTTACATTATTTATAAATAGGCATGGTTCCCAAAGTGATTAGCCAGCTCAGTTGGAGATGGTATTTTGATGAAGGTTGAGGTTTGTCCACTGAGAGCAGCCTAATGTATCTATTTCTGAACAATATCTACTATAGTAAGATGAATACAACTCAAACAAAACATCATAACTGTGAGAGCTTTTATCAACGCCATCCATTAAAGTCATACAGTATAACTATGATCCACACATTAAATATTAACAGTTTTATAGTGTAAAGAAGCATTTGAAAAAAAACATATTGTTGTACTGTAATTATAGCTCACACATTCAAATGATCTATAATCAAGTCTAAAACAGAGATGGGACTGAAAAGATAGATTCAGCAATTTTAACACAATGCTTATCTTAGCAATAAAAGATATTTGAAATTAAGAGAGAGACAAAGAGAGGAAGAAAAGAGAGGCAGGGAGAGAGGAAGAGCACAGGAGCTAAAATATTACAGGGTATTTCCAGCAAGTAATTTCTGTAATTCAACATGAACTTTGAGGAGACAAATTTAAGAGGTGATAAGAAAGAGAGGAGAGAGCTGAAGACGTTGGTTGATCTTCACAGACTAATGGAATTAAAGTGGTAGTCAAATAACAAATTGCTTAAGCAGCTTGGAATAAAGAAACAACAACCAAAAGCAGTTAAATGATAACAAGGAAAAACCACACTTCAAGGGTCATAAAAGTATGTCTGAATATGTTCCCAAGAGCAATTTTATGTTTAAACATACCTAAAATGTCTATAGTCAAAGAAATTCAAATATATGTATTGTATTGTATATAATTCTTCTTTATTAGTGTTTTATCAACATGTAAATATATTAATATACATTTACAATCACATAAATATGGACACTTTCGGAAGTGTCGTTTACACGTTTTTAAACTGTACATACATGTTAATAAAATAATTTAAGGTGACATGAAATACATTTAAAGTAGTTTAAATATATTTTTTATTCCCACTTGAGTGAGATAATTCAGACAAGAGCTTGACAGTTTGGGCTGCGATGGGAATAAGCATTAATTAAATTTTATGTGCACATTGTCAACATTTGCTTCCATTCACTGTGAAAACAAAGCCAAACAAACAAATAGCTGATAACTTGTTCTATTTCTTTGATCGGTGCTTTACAAATAACCTTTAGTTATTAGATACTGTCTGTCCATGCTGTGAAGACATACCCCCTTTATAGTTGAAATCAAAATTAGAATACAGCATGAAAAGAACATATCGAGTAGCTTGTAGTAGAAGTTGCTCTTTACAGATCTAGGATCAGATTGGTTTATCCCCAATTCTATCTGTAACTATTAGGGGGATGAAAATGAATCTAATCCTGCATAATGTTTAAGGGAAAGCTTTTAGTCCTGAGTTTCAACCTGAGGGGACGACTCAATTTAGGATCACTGCATTTGGCTAGACTGCTTTTCCAGTCAGTATAGAGCACCATGCCAACAAGCGTAATAGAGTGCAACAACTTTGCTCCAAGACCAATCTGAACTGCTTTGTTGAACTCTCTCCCCCAGAGAAGTTCAACAGAGCATTATACCTTATCTAAACATGTTAGTATTTCGATGAGATCTCAAAAGACCTTGGTGTCATGACACATTTGTGACATTTTCTGTGTAATGGTGACAGGGGATAAGGAGCTAGGTGAGTCTACGTATTTAATTTCTCCAATGCACTATGTCAGAAGGACTCACATGAGAGTACACAATCCTAAAGCTATTTCAAAGCACATGTCGAAGGAAATTGCCACACTACTTCAAACAAGTAGCAGGCAAAGAGCAGCTAGTAAAAAACACAGTGAGCACTGCTTTGTTTCTGAATTCGCCTTCGCAACATGTAACGGTACGAGCACAGTGTCCTGCAGAACACAGAGGACACGGATGCAGATAATGAATTTGGATATAAGGAAACTATATTATATATATGTATATAATACATGAAAAAGAGATTGATTTGATAAAAATGGTTACTTTGTAAATGAATAGGCCCGAGAGGAGTTTTAGTGCAGCTGATCTAAAGGCCTGCGTTTAATCAGTCCTAGAGCCATGATATTTACTGAAGGAGCAGCAGCATGCCTTATGTGGTGCTCAGTAGTGCTGTGTGAAATAGGGTCGCCCAGCAGTTAGAGCATCTGGCCAGTAACCGGAAGGTTTTTAGATTGAATCCCTAAGCCTGCAAATGCAATCAACCCTTTTTGCTCCCACAGCATGTCTAAAAATGAGAATGTTTTCTGGGTGAAATTTTCTGTGTGAAAAAAGTGACAAAAATATGAAATAATTAATGCCTCACACACCTACGGGGGTTCCTACAGGATTATCCCCAGGAAGTTCGAATACACCTATCCTTTCACCATTTTCTACAAAAACCCAGACAGGGTGAAATATTTGAAACATTCAGGAAGCAGTTGCCTGGAATTGCGTTTTCATTAGATTAAATAAAAATACAATCACACTCGTGGGGGGATGATTTGGCGCAATCACAGTCACAGAGACAAACGTTTGGGCATTATGCTAGTGTGCTATTCTCCAGTTTCTCACACTTTCGGAGCATTCCTAAAGCACAATTTTACCTGTTTCTAGTGCTCCTCAGCCACCTCCAGTCTCATAGTTCAGTTTGAGAGAAGGGGCTAAAAAGATGACTTTTTTAGTGCCTTCGGTAATAACAATGGTGTAGAAATATCATTGACAACAAAATAATAAAAAAATGCATCGCTGTATTGAATTCAGCAGTACGATTTGTGTTTAGGCCTGACATTAGTGCTGATAGAATAGTCTTTCACTGTGTTGCTGGTGTGTCCTGAGTGTTCCTAGTTGATTCAATTTCAGTGTTTGTCCTAAGGCCTCTCAGGTTCTCTCTCCATCTCCTGCACATGTTTCGATCTATAAAAGGGTGTGCAGTGTGGAAATGCTGGATAAAAAAAAGACGACCAAACAACTTCTATGCTGTATTTAATAGACAAAAACATTACTGGAGACATCTGTAACAGAAGACTATGCTTCAGGTCAGAACATTCTGCCCTTCCAAGGACAGCTAAACATTAAAAAGCTTCCTTTCCCACAAAAGACCTACCCTGGCACAAAAGACCTACCCTGGCACAAAAGACTGACCCAGAAACAACCCTTCCCACATTGATGTCCAGCCCTGAAACACCGTCTAGCATAGAGGACAGAGTTAACATCACATTAGGGACTCCACTGATCTGAAAATACTGAGATACTGGATACACTACAGTTAAGATAATGTTATATGAAGTAGTCCTCCGAATTTGTAGAGGTTAAATACTGTCATTTTTTAAAACACAATAGCTGTTGGTTTAGTATTCCAGACTTCAAGACAGTTACGTGAATACCAATACATCACATCCATATCTGTAATTAGGCCCTGCTCATCAGGGTAACCACAGGAACCAGTAAGAAAACATGAGTCCACACCACAGACCTCATAATAATGTTGGGCACTGAAAGGAAAGCTGATATCTACATAAAACCCAACAGTCATAGACAACTCATCTATAGGAAATACAACCACGAGCTAAATGACAAATGGCAAAATCAATAGTTGAGGCAATAGTTAGTTCAGTGGTTCATTCACTCCCATTAGCAGGTGGACAAACCGGAAATTAAATCTTTATTGTGTTTGGTCTACGTTTTGTTTTTGAACAAACAACGGATATCAACTAGGTTTTGTTTTTAAATTGGGTGTTGAATAACAAGAAACAAATAAACACCCATAATCTATTTTCCTTTATGGTGTTTATTTAATGTGGAATGAGCTGAAATTGCTAATTTAAGGTGTTAGGTTTAAGAATGATAAAAGAACACTTTAAATTTTGAGTATAAACAAAAACAAAAATTATAATTGCAAAAGGATTGTTATCTGCTTCCTGTTTTTTAAAACCAATTTGGAGATAAATGAAAAAAACTCATACCTAAATCTGTTAATGAGCCATTTTATTTTTTCCACTTAAATTATTAAAATGAAATTCACAACAAAATGAAAAAGACATTGTTTGATCATTAATTGCCTCATGTTATATGACACCCAATTTAAAAACTAAACAAAATGCAATAAAGGAGACATTTCCTGGTTCTTCATAATATGAATGAATAAACAAATGAACCAGTGATACACAGACCAAGCTCCCCTACCTCGTCAACTCATGCTCCCCACTCCCAACTGTTTGATTAATGTTGCTCATCAAAAGTTAGCGAGCTGTTTTGCTAGTTGGGTCATTGGATGGGAACATTTCAACGAGATGGGTCTGGAGACATCTAGACCCAATGTGGTTGACAGAAAGTAGGTTTAGAACTGACACATATATTGTAGACACATGAAATATTAATTTGGTGCTTGGCCAGAGACAGGCTTTGAGACCAGGCGGCAGGCTGTACTGCCTAAGTGGTGAAAACATGAAACATGGAAACAGCTAAAAGACGCCAAAAGACGCTTCACTACTGAGCTGCACAGATCTTTCAGCTAATGGCTCTGTGGGTTTTGGGAAAGGATCTGGGAGGCAGATATCATAGCGGTTTTCTCTGATAGAAAATAGGTCCAGCTGTTATCTAGGGATAGGGCTTGCTAGTTTTAACACTGACACGTTTAATGGTGTGATAAAGGTTATATAATTCATGCTGATGTCTTAGGGTTGACCTTTTTTGACATATTCCAGGCTTTTGATGTTTCACATTTTTAGTGGTATTATTATTATTATTAGCGGAATAAAATGCTGCTATATTTAATGATGGAATATTAATTGACATACACCATAAGAAAACACCCTCCCAGTCACTGACCGTCTGCTGTTATGTGGAGCTGGAGCCAAAATACATGGCATCCTTTTAAAGCACATGAATAGGACCTTATTAGGATTGATCTGGATTTCTATTACCTGAATCGGCTCCCTGACTGGTGATGCAACGTGATGTGTATTCAAATGTCCAGTATCTGCATTGCAAGCAAAGTGGTCATTATGGTCCAAAGGAGCTTGCACGGATTAAACGCATACACCAATCTGATAAATGCATCTGCTCTAGCCCAAATGCTAATCAAAGCAATCCATTCCCTTTGCCTATGTTGTTGTAGTAGTAGTAGCAGCCATTTTGCATGGTGAGCTAAATGATGCACAAACACAGCAGTCAACCTAGCACAGCCCTCTGAGGTATCACAGCCCATCAAGAAGCCCTCAGCGCTCCAATGATCCATTACACCTATGTGGTTAATAGGACTTCATGTGCAAAACAAAGACAAAGCAGGGAACACAAAGACCTGCATGTTCCCTTTGTCACAAGCACTCTGCTGTTATTTGATAATACACCACAGAAAATACATCGAACAGCTGCCAGCGACATCTAACATACAGTCACCTCTTTTCAGAGAAGTAATGGAAACGCAATGAAAGGACATGTCCGGCGTGGGATGCTCTACAGACAGTTATGTAAGTTTGTGTCTGTCGCTGGCAGAGTCAGTGCAATTTCTTATACTGGACAAAGAAATGTGCCACCATGCTAACAATGTGTGAAAAATCACTTGCAAAGTTACAGGTCTTAGGAGAGCCTTGAGCTAGCTACCCTGCGTTGCTGTGCAAAAACTTACTCCTTAATAGGTCGTACGCTATTTGGATTCATGCCGTGATCCTCCTCTACCACAAAACCTTATTTGAGAGGAGTCTGTCTGAAGTAGGACTGTAATGCTGAACGCACACAAAAAGTAATTTTAAACTCGGTCTGTCCCTAGCCAATGTGACATCCATGGTTTGTTCTCCATCAATGCATCCTCACGCCATGTCTTTCCCATAATGACTCAGTCTGATGGTGGACGAATGATCATGTGACCAGGAATTTGATCATTGTGCGGGACAGACAAGGAAACGTCATTGGTTGACAGGAAAGCACCGCAGACTATACATAAGAGAAAAACAATGCACATTTCCCCTATGCACGGTTGGCAGTAAAATATTCATTGGACTGTCTTTCTCAGAAATTATGCAAAGTGTTGTTAGAGAGCACTAGCTTTATCCAAATAGGTCAACTCTAGCACATGCTCACAAGTGGTTGGAAACTGAGCTAAAACACCAAAACAGCATCAGAATATATTGGATTTTTAATCTGCAAGGCAAATCTGTAATTTTGACAAATGTTGTGTCAAACAGGGCCTAAGCCTTTAAAATGTTGCTGCAAACACAGTACATGGGTAAGGCAAGCCTTAAATACGTCTGATGCTGTAACTTCATTATGAAGAGTCAGTCAGCAGACCTGGCTTCTTTCTCTTGGACGTTGCCCTTGAGTCCTGTCCTAAGAGCAATATACACTGGTATCAGACATCCCAGAGCAGTAAGTAACCTGATCAAATCTGATCAGCAGAGCTTGAGATGCACACCAGACCTGTGCGCTGACAGGTTTTAGTTTTTTTTTTACCTTTTCTTTACCTCAAGCCAGATTTGGAGGTTGTTATAACCATAAGACAGATTCAGCCGAGAGCTCTTGTTTTCAACAAGGAGCCTGGGCAGAATATCTGTTCTATAACAGTCACCTGAACAAGTGTTACAGAGCGCAAACATCGATAATTCATATAATCACAAACCACTGTTCTACGACAACACGCAGCATGCCGCCTCACCACTCCTGCTGAGGCTCATCGATGACCAGGAGGATCTTGAACTTCTTCGGCGTCGTGATTGTGGTCTGCTCCACCAGTCCCGCTGAGGCGGCAGTCTGCTTGACTACGTTGGTGATGGAGCTGAAGAAGCCCGACCCGCTGGACTGGGACGGCTGGGGTTTCCTCTCCGGGGCAGGGGAAGGGGTCGGGGAGGTGGTAGGCGGTGTGGTTCCCGGTGTGGGAGACTTAGCAGGGGTGGCGGTAGCTTGGGGAGGAGGCTGAGCGGGGTCGGGCCTCTGGAGGTCCGTCATGTAGCCATTGGGCAGGTTGGAGATGAAGGTGCTGTCCGAGAGGCGCCGGCGCAGGTAATTCATGGCTGGAAAGGCTGGAGGGCTGCAGACAGGGTAGGGTCCTAAAGGTGAGAGCTGAGGCCGAACGACGTCACTCGCGGGTCAGATTGGTATGCGGAGCGGTGCCAGCGTGCAGCAGGTTGAAAGCTCAGCTCGTCCGCCTTGCAAATTCAGAGCGAATGTGTTTTTCTCCCCCCGATCAGCCGTGCATCCTCAGAGCTCCCCTCGCTGTGGCTGTGACGCTGCTCCACCCCTCAGCCAATCGCCTGCCTCCATGCCGGCCCGAACGACTGCAAGAGAGGCTCACGCTCTCCCTCCCACTACCCCCTCCCTCCTCCTCCACTACCTCTCGCTCTCCTCCCTACTCCCACTCTCTCGTATCGTATGTGTGTCTCCTACACCCCTCCCCCAACCTACACTGCTATACAGGCGTCACGTCTTTTCGTGCCACTGCAAAAAAAAAAGACAAGAAAAGGGGGAAGGGAGGTTTCCAAGGGGAGAGCACAGGGTGATGATATAGAGGAAACCTCCAACACTGCCCGCGTCTTCTCTGCTTATGCTGGCATGCGCCCGAATACAGCTATAAGGATGGAAAAAGAAAATGGCTGTTTTGGTCTGGTGTCAATGTAGCTTGCAGAAGGAGAGGTGGGGAAGCGGCAGCCATCCCCTGCAGACACCAGTGCATGCTGTCACCCCCCCGTCACACTGCCATGTGATGCATTCATGCTTTTTTTAACCTGATTTAACTGAGGGAATCTCACGTGCAGCCGTTCTTACTAATCCGAGTGGACTTTTCCAGTGGAGGGGTTTCAACCACAGTAAATACGGCAACTAATGATCGATCTTCACTATTGCATGACCTCATAATTGTTTTGAGTAGAGTTCTGCATAATTTATGATTTAGGGAGTTTTCCATCTGCTGTCAGAGATGAATTCCCATAATGCCATGCCATCTTATTCATTTTCATATAGGCTACTGATCTTATTATTTCTGGGGCTTTGATTGTTGAATAAAATAGGAATGAGTATGGTCAGAAAGAAAACAATATACGAAAGCGCTGTGTAATATTTGAGAGACATTGGATTTGTATTAGAAAAGATAATCATAAAAACGTTAGGTTTACATACGAAAAGGAAAAAGGCTCAGATTTTGATTTAAAAAAAAACAATGTTATTGCTGCATTAGCCTAACTGGTAGCCCGTGTTATCTATTGCACATATTGTGCTGTCAAGATTAAAAAAATTCCTTAGTGTAGGAATTAATTAGTGATTAAACATAAAAAAGACCTAAGCCATTACAACTAAAACTGGGTTTGTTTGACAAGATCTAACGTGAATTATTAAGCTTAAACCTGTCTTATGAAGAAATGCCAGCATTGGACTCCACAGTCCTTTTAGCCACCTTTAAACCTTAAAAGCATCAACATACTGTCAATATCTCATAATGCCAGAAGGTCATCAGGAATCAGGGGGGAGGCGCTGTAGATTGTGAAGACTAAATCCTTAATGAGACATGACCCAGGCCTGTATTATTCAACACTTTTTTCTAAACCAGTTGAGTTTAATTAACTAACATATGAATTAGTATGAAGAAACCCAAATACATTTACATTAATTGGCTTAGATTCTTGACAGTATACTTGAAGTGTAAGTCCGTAACATGGGGTATATATATATATATATATATATATACTGTGCACGCAGTGCCTGCTTCATATCTGCATGTAGCCTTCCTGTTCATTTATTAAAATACTGTAGATAAGTCCTTGGTCATCATACCAATAGGGTGCACAAGGGCAGTAGATTACTCAAAATATACATACTGTCTATGTTTCAGATTTTAAATGAAATACTAATCTTGGTTTTTAAGCCCATGTTTGATCATACCTATTTGTGCAAATATCTATAGATGAGTGGGAACCTGAGTGGATGAGGCAAAGATTTCCCACCATTCTCCCTATTAATTGGTTCCTTCTGAGGTAAACGAGTCCTGTCAGAAACAGAGACTGAAAAGGATGTGAGACCTTTTCTAACCAGTCTTCGCTGGCTTGCCTGCTGGCAAGATTGGTAGACTTTAGAAAAGGAAGCAATTACTAACCATATTGAATAAGAGGGTTTTATGTAACATCATTAAAAAATGTGTCTGACAAATTGTGCCGGCCTATTGTAATATACAAAAAACGGCTGGTTAATAATTCATAGTTGACTATACATTACAATAATATTACATATGGATGAATGTGCTGTTTTATGCCCCTGTCACGGTAGGACATGAATAGTGTTTTCAAACATTACATGTTGACCTAAGAGGTACCCCTTTCCTCAGGCAATATTATTAAATGTAATTCTGCTCCTCCACAGCATTAGTAGTACGCTGCACAGTGCAGAACACATCCTAACTAGTGGCAGAAAATGTATCGCCATGGAAACTGGGGTTTGAAATCTGCTATTCTCAGGTAGGGTGATAACACTGTTGAGCTGGAGGATTGTTATGGTCATGCCTGATTTGTAAGTGTGGTCAAGCTCCATTCCTTTGGGACAGTGAGTCCCCCATGCTTCTGCAGCATATTCTTTATCCTGACAAATTGCTGACACCATTGTAGCTAATTCGTGGGAGAAATTCCGACTGGGACCACAATCCAGGATTATCAAGCCGTAGAGAGCAATGCGATGCTCCCGATTTTTCTGAGAATTTTGGTAAATCATTTTAAAGTAGTTTTCACACGCTAAAATATGTCCCCGTTTTTTTAAAAATAACTAGGTCATCCAATTATGCACCCTATAACGTCATCCATTTCATTGGCAATGTTACATCCGGCACACCAGAATAATTACACGTGTATGATCCGATTAGTAAAATGTGTTTTTAACAAGACTGCATCTTCAGCTGTTACCCCAACAGGTCTGAACCCCCTGAAGTGTTTGCTATGTCGGGTTATGGTCTCTACAGTTATAACACCTTCACTGTAAACACATAAAGTAATAATACATTCCGCAAGATGCACTATCTATTTGAATTCAACCCAAAATATTATCAGGCCTAACCACCCATAGCTCAATAGTATCAAAATAATATGTGATGTTTAATGTGGCAATGATCCTATACTGCTGCACGCTAATTATGAAGCAGAGCCCCTGAGGCTTATTCCTATCAAGATTCCAAAGCATCCTTCCATACAGTACGTTCTTACTATGTACTTGGCTGCATTCTCTGCTGCTTTTTTCCCTTTACAGTTCTGGGGCCCATTGTTTAAAACACTTGAAAAAATTAAAAACATAAGAGATTTGTTTATTTGGGTCCCTATTAGATGACGCCATAGCGGGAGCGAGTCTCCCTGGAGTCAGAAACAAAAAGAGCCATTGACATAGTAAAAAAACATTTGTCGACATTACAGACAAAAGAATATAAACAGAAAAACTAATAACAAGGCAGAAATTAAGGAAAAAATCTAACCATAAAATGTAATTTCTCCCTCTCTATGTGGGAGTGTGTCTGTGTGTTTGTGTGTGTGTAGAACATTAACACATCTTTTAATGTTTGTCTCTATGTTTGTATATCTCTCTTCCCCGTCTTACTGTGTGTTTTGTCTTTTTTTAATCCAATTTCAATACTCTATTTATGTTAAATAAATTGTGAGCTAAATATTCACAGTAAACACTCTAAATAGGAAGATGTTTATAACCTCTTTCCAAAGTGTGATATATTTTGCTCTTTTTATTAATTTTGGTTGGAGCTTTTCAGACCCCAGAAAGCTTTGATGCCCCCCGGGGGTTGAAACACAAGAATCACTTGATTAAATCTGAATGCTGCCACCAAACATCTGACAGTTTTTCTGTGTGCTTTCAGTGATGTTGACAAAGATGTGATTTCTTTCTTGCATGTCAAAGTCTTCCCCGTGGTGTCCTCATGGTGTAGTTGTGTCTGCCGCAAAGAACCTTGTAGTAAATTGAGTGGGTCGTTGGAGAGAAGATACAGTATGAGTCACCGGGGTTAGTTGGCCAGCTAGCTATCTAGCTAGCTAGGTTAGCGTAGCAGCTGCACTGTCTAGCTGGGTTGGGAGATGTGGCGCAACGTCCCTTTTGTCTGAAAACGGTGTTTGCAAACATTTTAAATACCGATGGAGCCAGCGAACTGATTTCTGGAAAGTTGATCCACTGCTTGTTTTGTTTATCGTTAATGTGATCTGGACTTTTTACTCGAACACATTGTACGTTTATATGCTTTCTATTTAAATTGTCTTTAAGTTGTTGAGTCTTGTCCAGAAAAAGTTGGCTAGCTTTTTAGCTAACTTTAGCTTCTACCGCAGCGAACTAGCTTGGTAGCTACCAATGTAGCTAACATTAGATGGTTAGGCTAGCTAGCTAGACCGTATAATGTTTACAGGCCAAGTGGGCCATAAGAGGGAGGACACAGTTATCCTACCTAAGTAGCTTAATATATATATATATATATATATATATATAGCGCAGTTGTTTCTAAATTATTAAAATTAACTAATTTAGCTAAATATAATTGTATTTTTTATAACTTAGCTAGCTAACGCATTGTCTGGTTAACGTTAACTTTATATTTATTTTAATGTTATTCTAGGACGGACGCTAACGACATAGCTAGCTGCTATTTTGCTAACTTTGATGTTAGCAAGCAGCCAGTACGCGTAAATGCTTTTCACGAGAATGGACCTGTTGAACTATCAGTTCCTGGACAAAATGAACAACAATATTGGGAGACTACACTATGAAGGTAAGGGAGAATAGCCAACTCGTCTTCACAATGTAACGTTATCTGCGTTGCGGTGGTAGATCGTACAAGCAGCTCGTTAGTCTATAGACCAGTTAACTAAACAGCTAGCTACAGTCAGTAAGTAGCTATGGCTGCCCCCATTATTTGTTGATCAATCCTTTACTCAACAAAATCGTGGGTTTAGCAACCCAACTAATGTGAAATACACAATTTAATAATTCCGACCGTGCCACATGAGTAATCCAGCCAATACCTAGATGTCAGTCATTGTGCCTGCAATGATTTCTAAACAAAATGTAAGGATTACAGTAAACCCTCTAATGTTAGTCTCCAACTGCCGATTATCACCGACGGTATCTCGAACACTTTAGGGCGATTAACACAATAAATCACCCTTCTAGTTTACTAGTTTATGTATTAAATATGTTTTATTAACCGTTGCATTTAGCCTATACATTATTGTGGCATGGTCACCCTGGTTTGCATGCAGTATATAAACTGACTGTGCTCTACAGCGGAATCTTCTCTCACAGGTGAGTCCAGGATGCCCTCACTGCCCTCTACAATGACCAACATGAGGACTGGTCCTCCCCCAATCTGCCCCAACAAAAGGAAGTATGGCGAGGAGCAAGTGGATGATCGCATTGACTGTGATAATGACCACATGACCAAAATGAGCCGGTACTTTCAACTGTAAGCGTAAATATGTGTCTAGTTATACAACCACCATAATATACATGTATAGATTAAACTCTTAGAAAGGGCCACGATCACACCAAACTATAGACTTAATTCTTACCCTAAGCATCATTAGACATGATGTCTGAAATCAGGTTTCCTGTACGCAGATAAAGTCCAGGATCCAAACAAATTCTCTGTCGAGCTTGATTTTTAGTCCGGGACTCGGCTTAATCTGACATTTTGGTATGGGAAACCATACCCAATTCAATTAAAGTTTTCTCAAAAACATGTTTCACAATTATGGGCTTGTCTACGTTTTATTACCTCTTGCAGCCTCCCTTTGCCACGATAACTGCACTGAGTCTTTTCTTGTTTGAGGTGGGAGAATTCATAACGAGAGATCTGAGACCATTCATCTAAGAGTTATTTGACAGTCACAACAAATTGTTAAAACAAAATAAACCACCTTTCGGATATGAAATAAAAAAAAAAACATGCTGCCATTTGGTAATTTTACGGTTAATCTAGATTTTGATTGTTTCTTGTAATTAGTAGTAGTAGTAATACATTTTGATGATTAATATTCAATCTCTCTTGCATCCCAACATTTTCTGGCATGAATGAGTCTCGATATAAGGGAATGAGTGAGGTATTACACACGGTAGGAGAATACCGCCAATGAAACAAGCGTGCATTAAGTAAACACTGTCTGATGCTCTTAGAACAATCTTATGAATACTTGCACCCTCATTAAAGCAACAGCCTGCACAGCCCCATCTCCTGACATCAAAGCCTGTCAGATTTTTAAAGTGGCCTATGAACAGCCGGAGCAGTTGGCTGTCTATGTCCCAGGGAGTCATGGGTAACCCGGTGCTTGTCCTCTGTAACAAGGGCACGGCCCGCCAGCGGGGACAACCGCAACGACCCGTGGAGCCTCGGACACAGCCCCGCGGAGCGCATCACTTCGTCCTCCAACGGACTCCACGGCAACCACTTGTTCGCCTCCATGCCGTCCTATGCGATGGACCAGCCCCTGGCTCTGACTAAAAACAACCTGGACTTTGGACCGGGGGGGACGGAGAGGCAGTCGTTGCCTGGACCCGTGGACAGGCCACAGGTAATCCCGAGGGTTGTTGAAATTGAGGCTCGCGTTCATTAGTTGTCTTGTCGGTTCCTCGTCACGTGTGCTTTTGTTTTTGTCCTCTAGAATCGTCCGTCTGTGATCACATGTGCTCCGGCAAGCAATCGCAATTGCAACCTGTCTCACTGCCACAAGTCTCACAGTCCCAGCCCGCCCATGGACCAGAGGAAGACCAATGGTAACCCTTTGTTGTACTTGTAGAAAACAGAGAGCTGTGGGGCAAACGTGCCAGCTTACAGCCACAGTTTGCACCTCATCGTCATCCCACAGGGCAGTGTTACCCAGTCAATCTATTTCAGATGGTCTCCATGTCATTTTCACACATTTTGGAGTGATTTTCTTTTTATAGTCACCAGAAGGACATTGCCTTTGTTTCCATACCCTTGAATTGTTAACTATTTTCAATAATCAATACTTTGCTTTGCTCCAACTCAGAGCTGTAACACTCATCTTTCACTCACCTCCCCTCACGTTCCCTCTCTGTAATCCCAGCTAACACGGCCGTGGATCCGGTAATCGAGGAGCATTTCCGCCGCAGCCTGGGAAAGAACTACAAGGAGCCCGAGCCCATCTCCAACTCAGTGTCCATCACCGGCTCGGTGGACGACCACTTCGCCAAGGCCCTGGGAAACACCTGGCTCCAGATCAAGGCCAAGGGGCCGGGGGGAGGCCCCCACGGATCTGAGGCCGACTCCTGAAAGCCGGACGTGCCTGCCCTCCTCCGCTGTCGTATGGTCAACCACAATCACTTCCTTTGTCTGTGGCATCAGATAAGAGCACAGATTGACCTCCCTGTACCATTCATTGTCAAGCTTGACTTTCCCGAGCTCAAGATCAACGCTGTATTATACCTCACGGCTGGCCTCATACAGACCATCGGGGGAGGGGTCCCATCCGCTCCTATTAAATGACAAACCACAGGTCTGGGAGGTTTTTATACATTTGTTCAGTTAGGGCCGTTTCAGATTGAGTCCCGAGTGTTTCAATATTTCCTTTTCAAAGCAGGAATATCAATTTAAGGGCCCCTCTAGGGCCTGTATTGGGCAGCCCTGATGTCATGTTTTTGTACTTTTACTTCCCCAAAATGATCAATTAATGTTGGCCCTTGAGAAAGCGTACTGCTCTGTCTGAACTCCCTCACGCGTTCCTTATTAACCAAAGAACTGGCCCGCTGTGTCAAACGAAATGCCCTGTTCCGGTTTGTTTGTCCCTTTTCTTTGTCCATCCACCTGGCTTCTTCTCTCCACTCTTTTGGTTTTTGTGTCAGTGTTGGTTTTGATTTGCACTATTTGGTGTTAGATCGAGGTAGCTTGGGGTTTACAGCATGCCTGTTATGGAGCAGAGATGATGTTTGTTTTTGACCTTTAACACTACTAACAGTGGTAATGCAATCAAGACTCTTCTGATGTTTCTCACTTCTATCTTCTGTCACGATCCAGAACTGGACTTTTTGTTGCTCTTTTTTTGGGGGGGGGGTGAGGCGTTAAATTTTTTGGGGTTTAATCCAATTTTTTCTGTTAGTGCTCACTGGTTCATTTCATCGCTTCAGTCAGTAATGAGGATAGTATTCTGCTTAGAGATGCATGTTTCAAATAGCTGGTATCTATTATAAGCCTTGTTCTATACTATTCTATTATCTATACGATTTACCCTCAGAATTTATTTTTGTCAGTAACAGTTTTAGAAATACTCACTGCTGGTACAGTCGTACTCAATATATTTTTTTGTATCCGGTTTCTCGTTACAATATGTAGCTATACCCTAACATCCATCTACAA
Organism: Esox masquinongy; assembly: GCA_016801175.1. Lineage (NCBI taxonomy): Eukaryota > Metazoa > Chordata > Actinopteri > Esociformes > Esocidae > Esox > Esox masquinongy. The sequence goes on along the minus strand of JACXGI010000172.1, from coordinate 99,643 downwards.
AACAAAGCCTCTGGCAAGGCTGTCTGAATGCAGTATAATAGGCTAGATTGCATTGTTATTATGTGGTACTGGATGATATGGCTGCATGCATGACTGAATACAGTAAACATTAAATATCCGCTGAACAGGCCTATCTGGGAGTTCTCTATCTTCCCACAAATGTAAGTCGTTTGTGTTTCGTTCTCTCTAATCTGATGTTGAGTTTCATTTCAACTTTAAACTGACTAACTTTTTCGGGGGTTAAATTGACTGGCCACGAGGTTGTCTGCCGGACGGTTTTCGTTTCGGGGAGTGTAATGGTTTATTAATCCATAAAATGCCGGTGACTTACACATGTATCATGGCTGGCCTTGAACGAAAGCCTTGCTCAAGCTTGTCTTGAGATGATGGCATGAACATTCCACCGTTACTACCCAACTTAATGTTGTTTTTCTGGTAAGATTAAGCTTTGTGGGAAAAGGGGTAGCGTGTTGTTGTTTTTTTATAGTGTAGCCTAAACTGTATGTTAAGAACGTTGAGAACAGAATCCAGGGGAGTACCACTCCAGAACATCTAAAGTACTTTATGGAGTTTCAGTTCATATGGATGAAAGCAATTGTATGACTTTTCTGAATTGGTTTCCATTTCCTTAAGTAAACCTGAAAATGGCATAGTACGTTTAGAATGTTTTAGTCACCTCTCAGCTCTTTCTTTGTGAGAAAATTATATACACTCAATATTCTACACTGTTTTGAAAATTACTATATAAACTATCATATTCCTGTTTTATGGTTTACTTTATTTTATCTAAAGACTATCATTGCGCCGCGCGTAATGATCTTAGAGATTTTTTTTTATAAAACAGAACAATGTACTCATGTTATGTAGCCATTGGATATTCATTATCCTCTAACCATACATTTTTATCTATCTAAAAAGTTGATCTTTTTCCAGAGTTGTCCGAGGTGCAGGAACACACCAGTCTTTCTATGAATAAGGGTCTCTTGGCGTGATGTCTGGGTGGCATTACTGCTGCAGGTTCCAGAGTCTCTTTGCCTGTTTCTGTACTGCAGTGAAACTAAGGGCTTATCACGAGTTGACTCTCAGTGATAATTTGGGGTGTAATGTTCCATTGTTATTTAATCGGTTTTAGACTGCTTGTGCCTCTAAATGACAAGTCGCAGGAACTAACTCCCCTGTCTTCACACGGGAAACTACATTGCCTTACTTAGATTGTTTCATTTGTTAGTTCTTTTTTTGGCCTTGTTTCTCCCGAAGAAAATGACAGTTTTTTTTGTACTTGGAAATCTTCTAAAATAAACTTTTAAAATGCTCTATCACAATGCTGTATTTGAATGTTATGTTTTGGGGTCACTGACAAATCTCCAGCACTCAGCAGGCTTCCATCCTACTATTTTGATGCTCTTACCTGACTCAAAAAATGTGGGATTTTGTTTCTGTACGATTGATCAGACATGAAACTGCTGTGGAAACATCTTTAAGCACATTGATATAATAATCATATCAAAGTAAACTGGCAGTCACTCGTCTGTCATTCCACTACCACTCTGTAAGGTATGCAGTTAGTTAGGCTACCGATGAAAGCAGTTATGAATTATGCAGTGTGCTGAAAGTCCCCCGTGGTTAAAGGTTTTTTACTGTACTGCTAGAATGAGTACAAGCATAAATGACCAGAAGACATCTGCACTAAATGTTTCACTTATTTTTTTGCAAAATTGTTCAGAGTGACTGAGATATTCCCCATTTAAACATTCTTGTTGGTTTGTCCATCAGCGTGCATCAACTTGTAATCTCCTCATACTTGTTTTAGACACAGGCAGTACTATCCTTCCCACCCTAAACCACCCTGGACTGGCTAATACTATTCCGGTCTTGTTGTGTAAGGGAAGACGAGGAAGTGACAAGTGGTGTACCTGTTTAAATTTAGTCTTGTAAACGTTAGAGGCAGGATTCTACACAGTGCCCTTTTAACTTGATGCCCCAATAAACATGGATGGTCTCCTTCAGGCCCAGATAATGTCTTCATATACATGCACACGCCTGCTCTTTTGTGAATATTTTTCTATTATTCACTGCCTTTTGGGGCTTGATGTTGGTGATTGCATTAGATGAATGTTTACACTGTACATTCAGAATTCATATCTGTGAGCCTGGGCTTCCTGGTTCAGCTCCGGTGAGACCCTCCATTACAGCCGACCCTGGCATTGTTTTAGTGCCATGATGATTGATTCCTGGCTGCCGTTTATCAAATAAAAGGAGGCTTGTTTTTATCCACTGTAACGTCATCATGTAGGCCAACAGACGGGCGCTGTATCATTCTACAAGCCGGAGCACAGGTGCCAGGACCGAAGGGGATTCGTAACACAATTCTGACAACTGTACAGTTGGAAAATGCAATGGAACCACATTACATTTTAGAATTTCATAGGTTACTTGAAAACTTGAATAAAAAAATATTGGCCTTTTACATGTACTATGTCATCAAGAACTGCTTTAACCTCCCGCAACTAATCACTTTAGTTGAAATAACATCCTTTTGGTGAGAACATTTGGGTTTCGTTTATGCAGATTTTTTATTTGCATGAATATCTGCTGCTCGTGTTAAACTACCTATTCTGGTTGAAGGTTCAGACTTGGGACAATTCTTCTGCATCTCAAACAGTACCCAGTCCATTGTCATTAAAACCAGCCACAGAGGCAGTTCTCTGTCTGTGATTTACAGTCAATAAATAAAGTTGTGTTTGGCCTCTCATGGGTGTGGTGGCCACATTAACTATTTACAGCTGTGTGGTCGTTCTTCCTCCTGGTGAGGAGGGATAATAATGTCCTCTGTCTAAACGTGAAGAGAAAATGAATACTCTTCTAATTTACATGAATTATAGGAAGAGTAGGACGGGACAGTTGAAATGAGAAGTCTTTACGTGGGGTCTGAGGCTGGTTGGAACAACAGTAGCGTTAGGAATCGGGCCATAGCGATGTCTGGAGAGCGCTGCGGTGGCTGGTCCAATCACAGCCCTGTCATTTGACCAACGGGCTGTTGGCAAACTTCATAATGCTTCTGCTTATTTAGAAAGGTCAGAGGAGGACTGTGTTGGGGGAGCTGTGGTCAGCCAGTGGAAACACTCAGGCTACAGTGAGAGAACCCAACTAACAGTGTCCTCTAAGATGGCTCGGTTTATTCCTGCTTTTTTTTGTCCCCTGAAAGTACTGTGGCTTCAAAAAGTATTGAGAACCCTTTCTCTATATTCACTTTCTCTATATTTTGTTGTTTTAGACTTAACACAATTTATGCCATCTACAAACAATACCCCATACTGAAAATGTCTTTAGAAATGTGTGGCAAATTATTGAAAATAAACGAAATATCTCATGTCCATCCCGAACTTTGTAGAAGTGCCTTTGGCTGCGATCACTGTCTTTAGTATGTCTTTACCGGCTTTGCACGCCTGAATTTTTCTGTCCATCCCAATCCTCCTTGCATCTGAGCTCAATTTGGAGTGTCATGGCAAAGTTTCTGAAAAATTTACTACATTTGATAATACACTTTTCCATTTTCAGTAACTTGGCACGCATTTATAAAAATGTACTTGCCTTGTCATTATTACTATATATTATATATATAATCTATATATAATATATAGATTTTTTTCTAATAAATTAGAAATGAGATCTGACAAACAGTGGAGAAAGTGAAGGGGTCTGAATACTTTTTGTATGCACTATTTACCAAACTGCAACTGCAAGAATATATCATATTGATATCATTGTAATAATTATCAACTATATTATCTTTGTGTAGTTTTAGTGTTTTGTAATGGGTATCCAGCCTCTTTCAAATAATCACAGGCCTCACCAAACCTGTGAAGTCACACAAGACATCCCATGAGAACATTATAGGATTTGAGGCTTTTGTTGATTGGCCCAAGTTCTGCACATTTATATCATAGTGGCAACATCTGGTTAGTCTTACCGTCCTACTGTTAGTTGGGTTACACCCTTGTTTTAATGGGTTGTTTTTTTTGCCATTTTTGGGGGAAACTACTTGAGAGTTTTTCTTAAACTAAAACTGTCAAGTTGTCCTTGTGAGATCACTGATGTGGGTGGTCCTAGTGAAATGCTTTATGGGATTTCCATAACTGCTTCTTTTACAATAACTTTATTCTGACACATTAAGACTGAGAATCTATTTCCCTATAGGTCTGAGGCTGCATTTAATTCTCTTAACAATAGGTAAATTGATAAAACCAAACCTGCAATTTCAAACAGTTAAACATTCAGTTGATGACTGTGGGTGACTAAAGTCTCTTCCCAAACTTGCTTTGCAACTGTGATGCCTGAACCAATGTCCACTAATAATAATCCAAAATAAATCAATCATGCTGTTTGGGTTTTTCATTTGTGGTTTAGGGTAATTTGAGGAATAGACTACTATAAAAAGCCAGGGCATACATATGCAATATTTTCCATGTCTGGTTAAACAAGTTTTTCAGAACACAAAATTGTTGTCAGCTCCATATTAGTTTAATCGAGGAGCAGCATAACACTGACTTAGATGCGGTGCTGACTTGAACTGATGCACATTCTACCTCAACACACCAGATGGCAGTATAGAACCACAATACAGACTATGATACTCCACTCCCCAGAGACCATATAAAGACAATGTGCTTGATCACTCTAGAAAGGCTGATCTGAATGAAACATCTCCCATCTCTCCTATAATATGTTTTCCAAATGCATGTAACAGGTCTTGATTGCGTGCTCAAAGGGGTTGCATGGCGAGCAAGTGGACAGGTACTGGGGAGACACACAGAACGAACATGTCCGTGGTTTGACATTCAAGCTGCGTCTTTCTGGTGGCCTCATTTTTAGATGGATTTAGGCAGTTCTGTGCTGAGCCCCTCCAGTTAGTTTGGCAATTTTGAATTGGCCCAACACCCCTCATTGTAACCCACATCTAACAGGGAGAGAGATCACTGTGATTTTTTTGTGCTCTTGCCCCTAAGGCTCAAAGCTTCTCTACAAACCCTCCAACAGACCCCTGCCTCCACGAGATTAGACCCAACCATAGAAAGAGCACAATGCCACCGCTCCCACTAACCAAGCCTTCCAAGGAATCCTGCTCCTCTGGGATTACTGGGAAGAGAGAAGAAAGAGCATCCACATCTTCCCGCTTTTTGCGAAAATGGCTGACGCCGAGCATAGCATAGGCCCGGCACAGCCGTCAGGCAACATTGGCTGCAGGTGCGGAGAAAGGGTTCTAAGTCGGGCCGACACTTCGGGGTCACATGAAACCCAGGCCCGGACGCTTCGGTGTTTGTCAGGATTGTGACCCCCCCCGGCCGGGTCCAAGACAACCTGTCCTCAGCCCCCGCCTCCCGCCGTTGCTATAACGTCGCGGCTTCACGCTCTCAGCTGGGGTCAAGGCAGACATCCGTCGAAAGTGTCCATTCCTATCGGTCCGCGTGATGCTCATGTAAAGCGACTAGTGAAACACACCGAGTTAGCCGTGGCGGATAGATCGGTATTTCAGGGAGATTCACAGACAGCCAGCCGAGTGACGATTTGTTCCATATGATAAACGAGTCACTCTGAAACGTAGAAACGTGCCCTTTGTGCGTCACGCGTCGGCATATGTGTATTCCACATGTGGACGTGTGCAAAGGGGCTGATAGAGATCTTATTTGCATAATTCCAAATTTGCTGTGGCTGATGAGTATGTAGGGCTGCTATCTACATTCCCGAATGCACCACGTAGGAGGAATTAGCATGATTGCCTGTAGATTATTTGAACACCCCCCCCCCTTCTTTTTTCGGTGGATTTCCGCCGTGAGGATGCTCACACGTCCCTGGGCCAGAAAATCAAAAATAGACCATACGAGCGACCAGAGTAGACGCACGAGCGCAGGAAGCGGCTCACGGGCAGACTTGAGTCATCCTGGCAAGATCATGCACCCTGAGTTGACAGCCCTACACACCCGATTACGACCCACGTCATCCTGGCCGCAGCAGCGCCCCCTATCACGGGTCGCAAACATGGGGATGGAGGATACTGCATGGGGAGCAGTGTTGCCAGATTGGGTGTTTTTCTGTGGGATTGGGCGTTTTTCCGTAGAATTGGGCTATTTTTAATGACAGCGTGCAGGCAAACATGGGCTCGGGCGGGACAATTTACAGATTGGGTTGTATATATATAAAAAAAAAAAAAGCATTTGGGCGTTTTGGGCAGTATGCTGTCAGTTAAATCTGGCCACATCGATGGGGAGATTAATGCTGTGATGTACCCCCATCTCAGTGTCACGTGAACAGGACACTGCAAGCGTATATAGGGTTCACCTTCAGTAGACTGACTGGATCGGGGTCCGTTCTTCTGTGCCTCTGCCTGCTACAGGCCGGCCATGTTGGAGGCTCACCGACCGCGTCATGTGCACTGTCGGCGGTGGAGAGAAGGGAAGACAATGCGGTCATTCCAGATAACGGCCCTCCGGTGAGCAGAAACGGAAGCTGTCAGCCCGCCTCAGTGTCAGAGGCCGCACACCAACGTAGACCACCCCGCTCTGCAGTACGGCAGCGCAGACCAGTGTATGCCGCAGTCTGCCAGTCACTGTTTTCTTGAGCGTTTCATTCCTTCCGTTTAGACAGCTTCCCTTCGCTGTCCCCACGGTTTGGCACGAGTGCGTCATTGATTTGGCAGGATCTATTAATACTTCTAATTTCCGACTGGGAAAGCTGTCTCGGCTTGGTTCACCGCTGGTGTACTGTACATCACTGACCTCTTTTGTAGCGTACATCAGACAAGCCAATTAGCAGCCTGTAGTAATCGAGCTTTATGGACCGTATGGTGTTCGGGAAAGGCCATTTCCAAGGGACTCCAGCGACACATGATTTTCCGATTTATTCATTCTCTTTCAATGATTGATTACGAATCCCATCTGTTGCACAATAGCATGACTCGGCCCTTACCATTTCTCCTCTCCTTAAGATAATTACTTGTCCCCAATTAAGTGGAATAAATGACGGTCAGTCAATGTGTTTTTTTGTTGTTATTAGCCAGCAACCAGGTTTTTCCTGTTTTACAGTATCAGCAGCTCCCCGTGTAATTACATAATTTGAAAATCCTTTGGTAAGGACAGTGGCAGAGAGGGATGCCGTGTGAAGACAGTGGTACTCAGGCATGGGGGGGGGTAAATGTTGATACATCGCTAACGGCCATTCTCATGTCTCGTTATGAGACTCGTTAGGTTACAGCTGCTCCGCTGAACAGCCCTAATAAGTGACCCAACGCCTGTGTGAATAGCGATGTTGCTCCTCTAACGTCTTCGGTCTTCTGCTGTCCAACTGTCTCCTGTCTCTCCCTCTCTCTTTCCATTCTCTCTCTCTCTATGGGAGTCACACACTCAGCCATGTGTGCGCTGAAAAACGGTTACATAATGACCTCCTTTCACTGCGCTCCAGATCAAAGGGAACAATCCGCCACAGAAAATCGCTCTCTTTCCCATTTCTTCTCCTCCTCCAACGCTTGTTTTTTTTATCAGGCTCCAGCATCCTGCCACTATACAGTAGGCTGCTACAGTATCCGCCCCTTTCACTCCCCTTTATGTTGCAAACCAAACAGGAGGGACTCGATCTGAGGTTCCCTATAGCAAGCAGCCAGCCAGGTTGAGACGAGATGGGCCGGATGAGATGAAATAAGAGGGCTCTGACGGTGAGATCTTAGACCTCCCACATGGGCTTCTTCTCACATTTATATGTGCTAATATGTTCCCGCCCTAACCTCCAGTCATTACCAGTGAAGGAATGATCTCCGGAGACTGCAGAGTAGTTACCTTGGTGTGACTCCGCAGGCAAACACTGGTACTCCCCTGAATTCACATGCTTGACGTTTTCTCCTTAAGGACTGTAGAGAGAGAGACAGGAGACATTCAGTGTCCCGCTTTGATGCACTACAAAAGCCTTTTGGGCCCAGTGCTTCTACTTTGTTTTTCCCTCTTTCAATGTCCACAGGTTTATCATTGAGTGAAGACAGGAGAGGGAGAAACGGAGGAGAGAGTAAAGAGATAAAGGGATGGGGTGAGAAAGAGAGGAGGGTAGAAAGAGCGGGGGGAGGGGAGAGAGAGGCAGCATAAAACGCTGTCAGGGAGACTGTGCCTGTCCACAAGCTTGTGTGGATTGAGATAATGAGCGCGTGCCAGGGAAGCTAACCCCCAATGTCCAATGTAAGCAGCAGATTTTTGCACTGAGGACGCTAGAGGACATAGAAACTGCAAAAAAACAGACATTTCCTCTCCATTCTGTGATTCAGATGGAGCAGGTACTCTCGGAAAGAGAGAAATACTAATAATGAAAATGTACAGTTGGCTTGTGTGTTTTGGATACAATTTTGTCTTTTTGTAAAGATCCATGTTCGGTTCAGCTTCAGCTTTTTGACAGATGGCCTCACATTCTCCTCAGGAATTCTCTGGCATTGCAGCAAAACAACTTCTCCTTTGACTACTCTGTCCAGAGCACATTACTCCTGTAGTTTTTATCATTACCCAGGTATTGGACATGGAATTGCTTTAAAATGGCTCTGTAAACCCTCCCAGATGCATGGGCATCAATGATCTTTAGAAGGCCTAAGAGAGTTCTTTTGATCTTGGTATGAGTTACCAAACCCAAATGAAGACCAAACCAGCACTTTCTAATTTGTATTCTATATCCTCCCAAGTAACTCTTTAAGGCCTAGTCCACACGTACACAGGTATTTTTTAAAACAGTTTTTTTACAGTCTATGGTTGAGACATACTTATCTTCTCGCATACTAATCTGGCATACTATATAGTATGCAAGTATGCAATATGAGATTCAGCCATTGGCTTGCAGCATTGCAGTGCAGAAGCAGTTGCAGAAAGTTTGGTCTTGTGTCTGTGTTGGATTTATCCAACGTATGCCTCAAATTGTATGCGAGGAAGCTGGGCAGAAGTAGTAGCGAACGGTGAATGTCAAATAATTTTGCACTTATATTAAACTTTTTCTTATAAAAAATGTAATATATTTTTTAGATTATTCACTAACTACAACATTAACAGTACATATTTCAGAAAATGTATTGTGCAATATTACATTTGACAGCCTATAATAATATAATCTCCCTCTAAAATTAAAAGCTTGGCGGTTATTACAACACTGAACTGTCAAGATAGATGGTATTGATAGGCTCATTCAATGAGACCAACTGCTGAAATCGCGAAAACAGATTTGGGACTTTCACCGACTGAATGAAGAGATGAATTTCTTAGCTACTTTTTCATCTGGACCAAGGCCAATGCAATCAACTGTTCCAGATGTTAGGACCACGGACCAAAATGGACACCAAGTAACGCGATTTCATTTGTCAAGTTCAATGCTTGGTCATTTGTCTCCAGTAAGAAGAATGTAAAATTAATTCCGTTACTGGAATTAGGAACTAAACAATCTAAAGTAAAGGGCTTGTAATAAAGGCCATGTTATGTAACCTGCTTTCACAATCTTTATTGCTTTTTCATGAGAAATTGAACTGTTAGAGGGATGAAAAGTCTATAAAGTCAAAAAACCATATGGTTATGTTAGCAAGCTGCTAGCTAGCCAATAATTGGTAGCCTATGTAGGTAGCTACCTCACACACAATAGGCAATTTTCAGCGAAAACGGTTCTCTCCATTTTATAAAAAGCAGCATGCGTTCCGAGTAATTGCGTAGCTGTAGAACATGTTCTGTAAGCTTTCTGCGTTAACGCCGTAGGTGTGATCGAGGCTTAAGTATTTTGTAATAATTTGCACTGGTTTTGGTGCACCGAATTCTTAAGTTAAGACATTTCATGTGATGGTAAAAATTTAATTTTAATCCCATAAATGTTTTCGTTTTTTGTGTGATTTGTTAACTTGGGTTACCTTTATTAATGATTGTGGTCGGAATTAAGCTCAGATGTCCATATGTCCTTTGTCCTCTAACGGTCCAAATAGGGCAGAGCAGGTACGGCTTTCTATGGCCTTCAGCCAGTGGGATGGACTGCAGTATACCTATGGATGAGCCTGGATTTTTTTCCCGGTACGCTCGCATCAGGAGAGGGTTTCTGAACTGGAGCTGTTATCACACCTGACGGCGTCTGATTCGGGATGCAGCGGTGCACGCGGCATACGTAAGTGGTTGGTCATCGGCAAGGCAGAGCGATAAGGCCTGATGCGTCACACTCTACGTTACCCGCAGAAGAGATGTCTTTGACAGCCCACAGGAAGTGGACTGACCTGTTTCCACCTCGGAGGGAGATGGCTTGATTATACAACGTCTTTCTATTTACCATTTTTTAAAAGCCTTTTCTTTCATTTATTTTGATACATCCTTTTTTATTTTTGTCCATGGTTACAGTGGATATCAAAAGTGTATGCGCTCATTAAAAAATGCAGATTTTGATTATGTAAAGGCTGAAATCAAGACAAATAATGTCAGACCTTTTTTCACCTTTAAAAATATCTTGCAACCAACAATATTTGAAGATGCTTTCTGCAATTTTTGTTTTTAAAGTGTGCTGTTGAGCCAAATCAGGTCCCCAAAAATTGTGTACTATGTCATTTATTTGCTGATTTTAATTGCTATCGTATGATATTGATATTGAGTTATGACTTCCAGCTGAAAATTTGAAGTTTAAAAATATATTTTGTTACCCACATAAATCCCAAACTGCACATGGAATCATTCTCTGATTTTTTTGTGTTTAACTGTGTGTGTTTCGTTTTGTTTCGTTTGAATACCTAGACATTGACAGTTCAAGGGTGTACACACCCTTTATAATGGAGGTTGTAATTGTGTTCAGTCACATTCCAAATCATGTACAAAGGGAATTTGCTTTCACCTAACATCCAGTGAAGTGATTTTGACCTCCCCAAAGTAAAATAATCTGATCTATAGGATTTTCTTGAAGGTTTCTTGATTGAATCCTGCAAAGATAGCCATTGTCCACAAAGAGCTAATGAAAGATGTTCAGGATGTTATTGTTGAAAGTTATGGATCAGAAGAGGGTTATAAAAGAAAGCATTTCATGTATCACAGAACACTGTCAATACCCTAATTAAGAAGTTGAGGCACCACCAGGATATTGCAAGGCTCATGTCTTCCCTCCAAAAATGATGACAGGCAAAGGGGAAAGCTCATCAGGGAGGTTACCAAGAGGACAATGGCAACCTTAAATGGACATTTCACCATAGCTCACCCAGTTAACATACTATATATGATAGCAATGATTTATTTTTGTCATTAAAATACAACATCTCATGAACACAATGTAGAATGATCATATTCACATTTTATAATGACTGGTTGCTTTATCTGGCTATTTTTACAATTTATTCAAATCTTGGGCAAAATAGCTGATGTGATTTTGCTGGATTAGAATTGGGCTGCCTGTGATTCCTCAAAATCCCTGGGATCAGAATTGCTACAGATCTCAATAGGTAGCTTGTTAATCTGGCCAAAAGAACCAGTAAGGTCCAAATGTGATTTCTAAATACATTTGTTTATTTGCATTTGAACACGTTTCATGGGATATCAACTGGAGTAAGCTCTGGTTCAAACTTGGTTGGTTGCTTGGTTGGTATGGTATATTGAAATATATTGATATATTGAATTACAAAATAAAATAAATAATGTAATTTATTCAATAGAATTAATAAAGACTAAATCAAAGGTTGTATAAGTGGGCAAGCTAATGGTTGTATGAAATGCATCATGTTTTAGGTTTATGATCATTATTTAAAAAAGATATTCAGATATTGAGATATGTGTTTTCATTGTTTATTAGTATTTTTTTTTTTTTTACCAAAACAAAAGTTGTACAAATAGGCCAGCCACTATCTGAATACTATCCATTTCAGTTTCAGGTTTCTCTTACAATAATTGAATATATTATTGACGATTAACAGAAGAAAATGTAATTTTAACAACTGATTGATTATTTATAAATTTATAATGTCCTTTTTGACAAAATCAAAAGTTGTACAAGTAGTCCAGACAGTTCTACTGTGAGGTTCCTATGACCCATATTGAAAAAGATTAAAGACTTATGGAATAGAATAAATTGTCATTGATTGATTATTAATACATTGCTAAAGAAGTTTGTCACATAAACTAAAGTTGGTACAAGTAGGCCAGCTACTAATACAATAATATGCATCAAGTTTGAAATGTCTATGAACATTATTGAAAATGTTATTGATTTACAGAAATGTTATTGATTTACGATTTACAGAATACAGTGGAATATAATAGATTTATTCGCTATTAATAAGTATATTCTCTGAACTGTGGGGTAGGGTGGCAAACTGAAAGTCAAAAATTAACATAACCTGGAAAACATTATCCAAAATCTAGAAATGTCCAAGTGAACACTTTTTATAAGCCATTGTATGTAGCATCCAGCCAAAGCCACACTTTAGTGGTTTAAAAACAAAAAGGTCAATGTCCTGGAGTGGCCTAGTCAAATCCTGGATCTCAATCCAGCTGAGAATGTGGAAAGAGCTGAAAATTGCTGTTCAACCAAGGTCCCCATCCAACTTCATGGACTTTGATATCCAGGTTTGCAAAGCCGGTAGAGACTTATAACTGTAGTCTGCCAAATGTGCTTCTTTGCAATAAAAAAGCTGCATTTTCAATAAAATCCACAATACATACAATAAATGCCTGTTACAGTACTTTATTCTTTTGAACAGAAGCTACACTGTTAAGTACAGTTAGTATGAGTTTTAAATTATTATTAACATTGACCTGGGTTCCCATTCTTCAGTCTAGGAGCGAGAGTCTAGTTTTGCTCCTGAATTAGACTTCTGGTCCCTGGGTAGCTCCAGGAGAAGCTTGGGAGACATGGCTTGGGCTGTGGATAGTCCCTGCCGTGGCTCTGCCTGGTCCTACTCAGCCATCATTGAGCAGGGCCCTGAGCCCCTCTGACAGATTGGAATAGAAAGCGTAGGCCACATCAGAACTCTGATTCACTGCAGCCCCCAGTCCAAGCCTGTCCTGAAGGCCCTCGGACCTCTTATTCATTAGTCGGTGTACGTACCAGTGAGTGCATGCTTTAGTCTACGCTTGTGGGTTTGTGTGTGTGCTTTATATAGGCATGCATGTTTGGCAGTGGGGAAATAGATTGAAAACAGGGGGTGAGACGAATAGGAGTATATCTAGTATGCGTGCGTGTCTGTGTCTGAGAGAGTAGAAGAGTGCGTATGACACAGACAGGGTGATTATGTAGTAAATGTCAATGCTGTAGGTGACTGTGCATGTGTATGTGAATATATCTGATATTTCAGAAAATCACATAACACCCCTAAACAACATGAATAATTAACATTATACAACACCACTAAACAACATCACTAAACAACATTACTTAACAACATCACTAAATATCACTAATATACAACATCACTAAACAACACTACTAAACAACAAAAACATTAATTAACACTATCACTTAACAATGTCAGTTAACATTACTAAACAACATTACAGAACCCCACTGAACAACACCGCTAAATAACATTGCCTAATAATATCACTAAACAACGTTACACAGCATCACTAAACTGCAATATTTAACATCACTTGACAAGTTATTGTGGAATACAAAGTTACTGAGTTTTTACCTAGCAACCAATTGGGTGTTTTTATGATTGGTGGAGAGGGAATAAAATAGTTGGCATGGCTGGCACAGGGATAATGGTTGAATAAATCGACAAAAACACTAATCCATCCCCATTTAGTTTGTAGCCACACAGAGTCATCCATCCACCATTGAAAGAACCCACAAACTACATTGGTGACAACAACATGTGTTTTTTAATTTAATTTTGTGGTTTTGTGTTTTGCTGGTAATTTTTCCATGGTAATTCAGACTCATCTGGACAGATTTTTCTGTAAGATTTTGAGGAGTGCTGCAGTTTTGCCACATTATAGTATATTTTCGTTTAGGGTGATCAATGAAAGTGCAACAACATGTCTGACTCTGAATATAAATCAATGGACAATGCTACGGACACAGTAGCTCCAAAACACTTCTCGGGATGTCGGAGAATTCACCTATAACCACATTTATGGGTTACCCTTCATTGAATCTTGAGCTAGCTGGTCTTGTTGCTTTGAAGTGTCCGTATGGGCTATGTACCAACAGACGGAAGTGGAGTTGCACCCTCTGCTAGCCCTAATATTACCCATAACGCCTCACGGATGCTGCTTTCCTGTACTCGGAAAGCCTTTCACCAATTTTTCTAAACACCTACCCTGTTGTCATGACCAGGAGGAAGTCTTTGGCTTAAGGCACTCTCTTCTATTCTTCCAGACTCATGTGAATGCTCGCCCTAGATAGCCTGGGGAGAGCTTGGATGTGTACCGTGCTGACATCACTCGTCTAGCTCTGGAGGCCTTCCCAGACTACAACAGCAAAGCACAAGAGGGGCAAGGTTTTGCTGCTTCGGGGCTGGATTGCACCCTGCCTTGCAGGTGAAGACATATGCTGTGGAACAGTTGACACGCAGTCAACAACCTGAAGAGTGACCAGCTACATGAGGACACCCAAAAACTTCTCACAGTGTGTCTGGGCCAGCAAGATCTCTCCATCCAGTGACGCTGGAACATGCAGCTTATCACCAGACCCACATCTATCGCAAGCCTACAATTAACCTTATTAGTAGGTTCCAGTTTCCAGACAGATGTGGACAGTCAAGTGTGTCTGGTTCCACACAGCAAGGAAACGGTCAGTAGCGGCTGTTGGAAATCTGTGGGGGTGTCTGCTCAAGACGTTTCTGCTGTTCTTGACACATAATTAACCATTTCTATCATCAACAAAGATTTCCAAACTTCCAATCCAGCTCTCAAAAAACACCCCATGAACATGTACTTTGTGCTTACTTACTCTGTTAATAGGTGATGTTTGGACATTCATGGGACTTAATTACTCAAGCATGTAAGGATATACATCCTTTTCGTATAGTGTTCACTTTTGTTAAGCACGCACCCGTCGAGAGTCAAGGGAGATAACAATTCAATGTGTTTATTGAATAGTATCACAGTACATGTTGCCTTGTCGTTCATCAACTCAGTCTCACTGTAAAGATGGTTGCTAGCTGGCATATAGATCAAAGGGCGTGACTATCTATCATAGATCGCATTTCCACAAGAACCCCCATGCCAAACGGTCAATGCAAATATTTCACATTTCTGAGGTTGACAGGGTGACCTACAGAGAGAGAAACTAAACACAGGTGTTTCGGTTGTTCTAATTTTCTAGGCACATTTAAATTCTAACAAAACATACATTTGTATGATTCCACAATCATGAGTTCCTTTATTTCAGAGGGGTTCACTCTCCTGTGATACTTGGTTGGGATTTCCCGAAGCAGCACTATTCATTACTCGGTATCAGTAAGGGGTGGCTGTCTTTGTGGAACATGGAACTCACTCAACTCTCAAAAGGCTTGAATTTATACCTCCTTGACTGTTGACACCTGAATTGGAGAAGACATGATGTGTCACGTCACCTTCCCTGGATGTTGCTGCGCCCCCTGAAAAAGTGTAAGGGACTAACTTATCATCCATTCAAGCTCAGTCGCTGACATTGCTTCGCCAGAAGCACAGCGATGTCTTCAGCTAGAATTCAGAACAGGGTCCAACAGGCATAATCGAAAATCATACTTTTACTGGGTGACACCAGTACGCAAACTCTTAACAAAGAACATCAATGAAGAAACCTTCAGATCTTGGGCAACACCAGTCGTTCTTGTCTGCAAGAACAATAGATCCTGGCTCCTGTTTGAATTTCAGAAAATCATACTTTTACTGGGTGACACCAGTACGCAAACTCTTAACAATAAACGTCAATGAAGAAACCTTCAGATCTTGGGCAACACCAGTCGTTCTGGTCCGCAAGAAGAATAGATCCTGGCTCCTGTTTGAATTTCAGAAAGCTTTATGTTTTGACCAATCAGGATGCTCACCCTCTGTCTGGTTCTGTCGGATTTTCAGCAATGCACCTCCAGCATGGTTACTGGCAGATGGAGCGGAGGGGCAGGATTACTAGAAGATAGCTGGATCATTTCAAAGCGACGCCAATGGGACTCAGCAATGCTCCCGGAACATTCCAGAAGCTAAGGGAAATGGTACCGCAGGGCCTCCCATCTTGGGTATAAGACTGATCCCCATTGATGCTGTTTGGACTGGTTGACATGCACAACGAGCCCTTAAGCTTGATCAACAGTGCACCCCATATGATGCCAGAAGGGTCCCCACACCACACATGAAAGCAGCCAGCATTCTGGCATTGCCGATCACCAGCCTAGACCAATCAATCAATGACATTTATTTATAAAGCCCTTTTTACATCAGCAGTTGTGAAATTTAGGAAGAAACCTAGAGGAACCAGGCTCGGAGGGGTGACCAGTCCTCTTCTGGCTGGATTTTTAAAGAACAAGTTGTAAAAAACAGATATGTGCTTGTAGCACAAGATTATTGTACGAAGTACGTCAACCTCTATGCCATTTAAGGTCAGTACTCTACAACAGTGGCTAAGCGTCTCTGAGAATTTCATCTGGGAACATGATATGTTAGAGAATTTATACAATGACCACAAATGTTAGATTGAGGCCGACATTTTCTGAGATCTTTGTGAGTTACTGGAAATCAAGAATACCAGGACAAGCCCCAACCATCCACAGTCTGATTAGATGGTAGGTAGAATGATTTAATAGAACACTCGTCAATCAGCTGGCCAAGACACCATTCCAACAAATGGGTGAGTGGGACGAATGTCTTAAACGAATTACTCAGGCCCAGCGTTTTTTTCAGCCCCTTGTTTTTGATACATGAACAAGGAGCAAGGATGCCAGCCTGCATATTGATCCCTCTACACAGCAGCGGTCCATCTTCAGACCTGGATCGCCAGTAGATTGTGCAGCTAAACATGCCTATAACCTCCAGTCTGCACTGAGATCTTCCACATGGAAAAGAAAACAAGAATGTCAGGCATATTTCCAACCTAGGAGACCTTGTGTGACTAAAATGGGTAGTTTGTGCGTTTTTTCTCTCTCTCCCTGTGTGTGTGTGTGTGTGTGTGTGTGTGTGTGTGTGTGTATCTGAGAGAGTAAGAGAGTGAGAGAGTACAAAAGAATGCTCCCTAGGCTGTCACTGGAAGAATCCTTTTTAGGTGATGAAGTGCCTCTGCTCTACAGGAGAGAATCCTGCTGTAACGTAAAGAATTCTGCACCTGCTTGATCAGCCTCACGAAACCAAAGTGATTCACTACAGCCATTTGAGACCATACATACACTTTGGCTGTACCAGTACTAAAAACATGTACCAGTACCAAAAACAACATAACTTAACATCACTACTAAACAATGTACAATATGACTGAAGAACATCACTAATTAAAATGACTGAACAACCTCACTAAAAGACATTACTAAATACCACAGCAATTGCATGATGAATTCAGATGTACCCCCCACCAAAATGACCCATCTTTGATGCAGACAATCACTTCATCACAGTAAGGCACTCAGGATTCACAAATGAGGTGGGTGTTTTTTTACAGTTTATGTGCCCAAACAATGAATAATGAGTTCTAAAAACATGTGCATTTGACACTAAACATTTGTCCATAAAAAAAGTGACACGTTGAATTATCATTGAATTCATGTCTGAGACAACAAACGATAACTCATAGAGCTTTGCTTTTTTGTTTAGGCTGAAAATGTCCTATCCTGTGGAATCTTAAGCTTGCACCCCACCTGAGTCACACTAGTGGTAATGAACTGAGGAGACACTACGGATGCCTGCAGGAATTTACAGTAAGTATGTGTTGGTATTACATGACAGAACTTATTTTGGCTGGATTCAAACTCACACCAGGCGGATGGTGTCCTGGGGGATCTCCTCCCAGACCTGGATCAGGGCATCAGTGAGCTCCTGGACAGTCTGTGGTGCTACTTGGCGGCGTCGGATGAACCGATACATAACGTCCCAGAGGTTCTCAATTGGATCCAGGACTGGGAAACATGGGGGCCAGTCAATGGCATCAATGACTTCGTCATCCAGGAACTGCCTACACACTCTGGCCACATGAGGCCGGGCATTGTCCTGCCCCAGGAGAAACCTAGGGCCCATTGCACCAGCGTAAGGTCTGATGGTGGGTCTGTGGATTTCATCCCGGTATGTATCAGCAGTCAGGGTACCGTTGGCTAGCACGTAGAGGTCTGTGCGACCCTCCAAGGATATGCTTCCCCAGACCATCACTGACTCCCTGCCAAACTGGTCATGCTGGATGATGTTGCAGGCAGCATAACGTTAACCACGGCATCTCCAGACTCTTTCACGTGTCACATGCTCAGTGTGAACCTGCTCTGTGAAGAGAATGAGGCACCAATGGCGGACCTGCCAATTCTGGTGTTCTCTGGTGAATGCCAATTGAGCTGCATGGTGCTGGGCTGTGAGCACAGGTCCCATTAATGGACGTCAGGCCCTCATGCCACCCTCATGGAATCTGTTTCTGACAGTTTGATCAGAAACATGCACACCAGTAGCTTGCTGGTGGTCATTTTGTAGGGCTCTGGCAGTGCTCCTCCTGTTCCTCCTCGCACAAAGGAACAGATACTGGTCCTGATGCTGGGTTGATGCCCTTCTACGGCCCTGTCTAGCTCTCCTTGTGTAACAGCCCGTCTCCTGGTATCTCTTCCATGCTCTTGAGACTGTACTGGGAGACACAGCAAACCTTCTTGCGACAGCACATATGGGTGTGCCATCCTGGAGAAGCTGGACTACCTGTGCAACTTGAATGGGCTGCAGGTACCGCCTCATGCTACCAGTAGTGACAAGGACATTATCAAAATGCAAAACTAGAGAAGAATCAGTCAGGAAGGATAAGGAGAGTGCAATTGTCTGTGGCCACCACCTGCAAAACCATTCCCTTTTTGGGGGTTGTCTTGCTGTTGCCTTTCCAGTGCATCTGTTATCACTTTTATTTGCACCAAAACAGGTGACATAGATTCACAATTGCTTATGCTTCCTAACTGGACAGTTTGATATCCCTGAAGTTTAATTGACTTGGTGTTATACTGTGATGATTGTGTTCCCTTAATTGTTTTGAGCAGTGTGTATATATACACTGCCATTCAAAAGTTTGGGGTCATTTAGAAATGTCCTTGTTTTCACAATAATTTTTTTTTTGTCCATTAAAATAACAACAAATTAATCAGAAATACAGTGTAGATGTTGTTAATGTTGCAAATGACTATTGTAGCTGGAAACACCTGATTTTCAATAGAATATCTACATAGGGCCATTATCAGCAACCATTAGTCCTGTGTTCCAATGGCATATTGTGTTTGCTAATCCAAGTTTATATTTACTGTGTGTATACATACAGGCTGGGGAAGAATTTGTAGGTCAGAGAAGGGGTCATTTCCATCTATATTAAATTCATAGAGAAACGCTGAATGCCCAACTTCCCCCTCTGCTACCGTCAGGTTTTCGGAAGAATGGCCGGAATCTGTCAGATCACACAGTAGCATATTGTCAATCACTAGACCTGTTTAAAAACCTATGTTTTGTCATGTATCATGAACCCAGGAGATCAGTCCTGAGTGAATGTCACTCTATTGGGAAGGAACCGTTGGAGAAGCCTTTCTGGAGAGTGAGCCCATCCTACCCCCAATCTGCCGCGCCTATCAGGGTAGAAGACCCTCCAATTGTGCGTGACGTCCATTCAGAGATACATGTCTGTCTCACGATGTGGAATGCTGCCCAACGGCAAGAGATGGCATGAGCTGCTCCTTCCTGTACATCAAAATAGTTACATAATGATGGCGCTTGTACGTTTTGTCATCTCACCCTAGGCCAGCAGATATCCCTCGGATGCTACTCGTTACGTTTCGTTTTGCATGTAATAGGCAAATAAAACACAATAATTTACAAAGCCACAGAAGTGAAATCATTATTCAGGAGGGATAAAATAAACCCTCCCCCCAGTAGTCACTTAGCTGTTCTTTTTTCCAAGGAGTTCTTTCTTCCCTGCGGTCGGTGCCCTGCTTCCCTCTGCATTTTTGTCCAGTTTGCCCGGCTGTTTCCTGTGCCTCATTTGCAGCCAGTGTTTGACCCAAGCTGTAATCTACAGTGACTCGTCAATAAGCCCCCTGGCCTATTGGGGAGATGTTATAAGCTGTGACAAAAGGCAAGATGAGCTAGAACAAACTGAAGGTCACTGGGGACAGCCTTCTGATTAGTGAAAATATCTTTTTTTGTGTCTATTCAAATTCCCCTTCCCTCCATATATGACGGAGCTCAGCTTGCAGTCAGGTTATTCACTGAGCAAACAGGTTTTAGGTTTGATCAACTGGGAACGTGAGCCAAATGCTAAAATATTTAACAGAGAGTTATCAAAACAATACCAATATTTATAAAAGAGTACACGTGTGTAAATAGTATAATAAAATACACAATGACTGGAGTATCAAACATGCCGCCTGGGGGCCATATTCGTCCCAGGGTCTGATTTAATATGGTCCCCACTTCGAACATAAATCAAGAACTTCAAACAGTGATAATATTTCAGTTAACTTTCCCCATAGGAAGAGCTTGTCTCACGCAACCAATTTCCAGTGGGAGTGGGGAATGCATAGATTGAATTCGTCACTAATTTCTAGAGGATGTGTAATCTTCAAAAGTTGGGGATTTGTTTAAAAGGAACATTGCATATTCCTAAAGTGCCTGTGTTAACCTCCTACGACATGCAGTGGAAAACTGTTATCTACTTGGCATGGTGCTTTAAGCCTATGATACCTCTGTGCTGAAGAACACTGGCTGTCTTTAAGTCTTTGAGCCTGAAGTAACCACAGTATGCAGTATCTGCTATGTCATGACAAGATTTGATTAAACAGGGAGGGACTATGTTTCACACATCCTTATAGGCCTCTGGTCACCAAACTCAGACACCTCTTGTTGTGCTGTATAACCGCACATCAATGCAGCATTTCCACAGATTCAGTGAAGGTGCAAGAATCTGACAGGGTTCTAGTGTTTTCTAAGTTCATTTCAGAGGGGTTCATATTGAGATTGGAAATGAAGGGCGATTAGCATATATGCAGAGAGGCTTTGCATGCTTGACATCCTCTCAGCCCCTCTGCTGGAAATAGCCAAGCACACAACATCCACTGATTACATTGATATGTAGATTCATGCATCTGCAAAGATTAGTAATTCATTAATGTATTTGCTCTGAATTCTCGGGTGAGAATACTTCAGTCAGACCACAGAATGGGCCAAACACAACCCAAGCCTAGAAGAAGAATAGCAAGCATTCCAAAAATAAACACATAGACCCCTCAACCAAAACATAGGTTAGAAGACGGCAAATGGATGATTGTAATCAGTGAGGGGTTAAATCTGAAGTGGCAAAAAAAAAAATATCAGTGTTTTCATTCTAATAGTAGAATGAGTTTTCCTCTTCTGAGGAGGCTGGTAGGATTAATCGCAGTGGCCTGTGTGAGTTTCTAAGCCCCTGCGTTCTGTCACCCTTTCATAAAAGCATCATGGATCACCAGTTTGCTCCTCCAGTGTCCTCTCCTGCGGCCACACTCCCAGCCCTTTTTAACTTTCAAAAGAGTTTCTCACCACCGACTGTGCCAATACATGCCGTACACCAAACAGCAATGTCCCCTTCTCCTCTCCTTTTGGAAAATCCCTGTCTGAATCCTTAATGTCATCCAGCAAAGATTGTGTACTGTTAATGTGGTATATGTTTGGAGAGAAAGTGTACATTATATATCCGTCACCTATTTAGATGTGTACGCATGGAAAAGGTATCATTGAAACTCAGTGTCTTCATTAATGTCTCTGGATGGGAAAATACTTTCCAATCTCCAAGGAAAATCTGTCACATTTGGTACAATTTCATTGCTGCAATACTGACTTTTCACATAGAAGAGTAATAGCAATCCGCTGTTATTTCTAACTAATCAGGAGCTTCCATGTCCTGCCCGGATGAAAATGGTTATCGATTGTCTTTGTGGACATAAGATATCAGGTTTAGTTGTCTCAGTAGTGACAGGTTTTCATAGGTAATGATGCTTAATGACACTACTTAAGATAGGAGGCTAACATGCCATCTATCATCGGCTCATTTATATAAACTGCTATTCAACCCCTGGTATTCTCCCAGACATATTCCGCAGCTTTGCAGCCACACAGACAGACACATGCATGCATGCACACTTTGCCACAAGCTACTGGAGAGGGCATTTCATTCGTTCATCCATGTGCGAGTCATTGTTGTGGTGTCAGCTGGTGCCGTCTCTATTATCACACTGGAAGCTAATGGAAGCAGCGACTGTAGGAGGTCCGGGAGACGGAAGACGCACAGGCTCAGATACAGACAACACACAGAGACACACATACAGCCGTAAGAGACTGGGGAGATGAGGTGGGTCGGCACACCAGGCCCCGGGGCCAGAGCTGTTTTGCGGGGATGTTTATCTAGCCAGCTGAGGCTGTGCTATCAGACTGGGTTTCTGGCACTCTGCTACAGAACACAAGAGACAAGCTTTCAGACATGCAGCTCTCTTCATGGTTGTTCTCTCGACGAATGCATTTTTGGCTTGTAATAATTTCTTGTTGTGAATGCATGTGCACTGTGGCAGGCTATGAATAGGAGATATTCATTATTTTTCCCCACTACACTGAACAAGGTTTTACAGTACATTGCATTGGTAGTCTCTGACCTGACTATACCTCTATGGTATTTCTAATTAGCAATTTCCTTTATATGCTTTTCCAATATTGCTATAGACCCATGCTTGTTATTTTTCTTTATTTCTAGGTAGAATTTTCTGAAGTGTGTAAATCTATTCATTACAAACATCGTTACAAATATTGTATTTATTTTTGGAGATTATAAAGAATTGTCAGCTCCGAATCCAAGATTTGATGCAGAATGTAATATTTGAGAGGTCTATTATGGTGACCTAATTTCACCACATCAAAAGCTTCAGTACAGCAAACATAACATTAAGCTTGAGTGCACTAATTAACATATGCATGACAGTTATTCATATTTTCTATAATTCTTTATTTTTTCTGCTTTTTTCTTTTTGTATAACATGACAATCGTGCTTTATCATATGACACCATTTAAATACATATCATGTTTATATTATGTTGTACATTAGGCAGTGAGACAGTTAAAAATATACAAAACAATATAGTTTTTTACTAGACATAGTTTCTATTTTTAATGTAATCATCAATATCTTCATTGTCATCATCATTTCGTATATTTCTGTAAGATATGTGCTTTAGTTTCTGTGATCAAAATATTATTGCAGAAAACAGCAACTCTTTAGAATTTTTTCAACATTTAGACAATAACTTCCAATGTATTACAGACATTCACAGTTACATATTTTACACAGTACAGGCTTACAACAAAGTTCCAGAGAAAACTGTGGTAGAGTAACTTTATACAAAATTCACAGGACATGAACTGTAGCCATTTCACATTTTCACTTAGTTGTTTTGCTTTTCAAAGTAAACAGGTTTCATTCAACCAGATGCTTTTCTCTGTAGCTGCCATAGAAGCAAACTAGCATTGTCTTTAAACACGCCATGGCAAAATTCTGAGGAAATTAAAGCTTTTGTGCTTTTCACTAGTAAAGCAAAGACAACGAAAAGAAAAAGAGAAACAGATCCCTACTGGCCTTCACCTACACATCTACATATGTATTGCTGAATACATATTGATCAAAGTATAATTGATCATTACACATAAAGTGAAATAAAAATAACTATTTGGAAACATAGAGTTGGTCCAATATTGTTTGCTTGAGTACGAAGTGATTTTCTGGTTATCTGCCCAGTCATGCAAACAGACTATGGCTTGGTATAAATTGGTTAATAACTGGCTTAAGGGCTTCTCTGTTCTCATTTTAGATCTGTCAGGAGACATTTTGGAAATTTCTCTGATGTTCCTGAGGAAAGCATGCAAAACAGTAAACAGGACTGACTGTTGGCGTTAAGGGATAGTGGATGTTTGTAAATCATTTTCCTATACTCTGTGATCTAGTATATATATTTTTTGTACGTATTTGTTACCCTGTGCTTCATATAGTGAACCCTACATGGCATAGATCGTTTTTGCTTTCGTCTGCCTACGGTTTTGGTCCTCGGTCACAACATTTATAGTAGAAAACATCCTAAAAATAATTCTAAAAATGTTTCAGTCACATAAAAGTTCTTTTTTTCCCTAAAAAAAGCAAGATAAAATAACAGTCTCTCTCACACACACAAAATCTTTTGCAACAAGTATACTGGATCACTCCAGGGTTCATAGACTTCAAACTTCTTATTGGCATTGTGCTTCTTCATCAGTTGCCTCATTGACATGTGGCCCGCAATCAGCCTCACGGAGTACAAAGGTTTGTAAAGATAAGACTGCGTGAGGCTTAGTAAACAACCACGATAATTTGACCCCTTCCCTTGCACTCTCCCGTGGTGATCCTTTTGTTGACTAGGACTTCATCTCTACTATAATCACACTGTATTTACTTGGTTCATGAAGATACTCAACAAATTGCTAATCTATATTTTCAATAGTATTTTTTTCTTTTCTCACAGTATTACACAGTAAGCTTACATCTTTTTACTCAGATTACGGTAGTTTTTGTGAACACTAACAGTCTTCGATTTTTGTATTTGTAATGCATACCGATAAAAAGACATAACCAGGAAGGTTTTACAAATGCAGACAAATTAAACATGATTTTTTTTGAAAATCCGGTTTGATCAGATATTGCCCCTGGAGGTAGGTGAATCAATTAAAATCTTGGAAGTCCTTAGTAATGTTCGCCATTGACTACGCGTTCTCCGTGAGGGTACTCCCTTGTCTAGACATTAGCCTCTGCATTGGTCAGGTTGGTCAGATGAGTTAGGTTGCATGAACTTGCTACATTAGCTGGTGGGATGGCTGTCTCCATTGCCGTTGGGCTGACTGGATTGGGCTGCGGGCTGGTAGGACTGGTTGGGTTGGCCGGCGTGGTCAGGACCGTGGGTACGTTCGGACCGGTTGGGTTCACGGGGCTAGCCACATAAGCTGGGGCGGCTGGAGGTGTTGGGTTGGTCGGGGCGGCGGCAACCGGGCTTGTGGCCGTCGGGATGGCGGGACTAGTAGGGTTGGCGGGGGTAGCCGGGTTGGAAGGGCTAGCTGGGTTGGTGGGGTTAGAGGGACTAGCTAGGTTGGTCTCAGCAACCACTGTCTCGGGCCCATTCTCCTGCGGCCGTCGGACCACTGCCGGTGGCTGGAACATTATCCGCAGGCGCTGAGAGAGATTCACAATAAAACAAATCAATTTCAGCGGAGAACCTGACTTAAAAAACCTGTTCTGCGCAAAGCAATAAACCCTACAATCATGGCCAATCCACCTTGATTCTTTCACATGTAGAGAAGTGGGAGAACATATCCCCACATCAGTAGCTAGCCACGTTCGCGTACCTCTTTCCAGGTGCCCTTGAGTCCGACGTACATGTATACCATGTACCCTGGGATGAGGACCATGGAGGACAGGGCCATGAGCCAGCCCACTCCCTGGCCCCAGGCGGGGAATACATAGTTGTTCAAGGTGAGAGGAACCATTTGGATGGCACTGAACAGGAACACCCCCTGTGGGAGACATGGTACAATCCTTATTAATCATAACACCCCCGCCTCCACTTCATGTGGCTGTCTCCGAATGGCTCGAGGCAGGTCATGTTGAGGGGTCTTGTTTTAACCCCCCACCCCCACCCCACGATGCTGGATATTCCATTGGATTTTTGTGTGTGTGTGTGTGTGTGTGTGTGTGCGTGTGCGTGTGTGTGTGCATGTGTGGTGTATGACTTACGGCCACGATGAGAGGGGTAAAACAGACCCAGCACAGCTTCCACCACAAACAGGGCTTGTAGCCAATCATCTCCTGGATGTTGTCATAGAACTTGTTCACACCTGCGAGACGAAGGAATGCATTATGAAAATATTCAACTTCATTTCTTCCAATGTGCCGCTACTCTGCCGTGAGTGGTAATGCGGGAGGAGAGCCGGTGTGTGGTGTAGTGAACGTGAGCAGCGCCGATGTTCTGGAGGTTGAAGCTGCAATAACGTCTCCAGACAAGTGCAAGGTTATTTCATCATTCAACCTTCACCGTTACCGCGACCATCCAGTTAGTAGCGGAATAGAAAGAGACTTCTTTTATTTCATTCTTACAAATGATGCCTGGGCTTACATTCGTGTAACAAGTTATTTTGTGATGCTGAAATAGGGAGTCTCTGATCTTTACTAC
The DNA here is from genome assembly GCA_016801175.1 of Esox masquinongy. Taxonomy (NCBI): domain Eukaryota; kingdom Metazoa; phylum Chordata; class Actinopteri; order Esociformes; family Esocidae; genus Esox; species Esox masquinongy. The sequence goes on along the minus strand of JACXGI010000172.1, from coordinate 73,286 downwards.
TCGCTGCCATAATGTGAAAATTATGATGTCTGGAGACCAACCGTAGAACCAGGATATGGAGATGCACTCAAAGAAGACCAGGAAGAGAAGACACATCCCACTAGCAGAGTAGTAGTCAAAGAGCTTGAACACGTAGAGGCCGCCCTAGTAACAAAAAACGCAGACAGATGAGTCATTCTAGATAGGAACCAGTATCCGGTCTGTGGTCTTTATATCAATGGCAACCATGTTGTCTACTCTAAACAAATGTGGTATTTTTGGTATCAATAAAACCAGACACACAAAAAGTGCTATCCAATTTAATTAAAAAAAATTTAACAAAAAAATTGCCCTGAATGAACCAAGAAGGTTTTGGAGTTGATGAATGGTCAATGATGATAGCTGAATCGATGCAGTGACTTGAGTGAAATCAGAATGGGAAAGAGGACGAGACTGAGGTAGAAGCAGAGAGACAGTGAGAGATACAAAGTCAGATTGATATAGAAAGAGCAAGACAGGAAGACAATTAACAGAGAGTATACACTACCTGTGTGATGTTAGACAGTCCGATCAGGTAGGACACCAGGCAGACAACAGCAATGAAGATCTCTCTCCTGCCCCTAAGTGCGCTTGGAAACTCATCCACCAGTGCAGTGATAAAACCCTCCACCGTGCAAAACTAGATAGACACAGACACAAATTGGGGGACGCTCAGTGAAAAAGAGAAGATTCACAGTGTTTTCCTTAATATGTGTCAGGTTCCTCTGTATTTTTATTTAACATACAATACATTTCATATTAACTGGTTAAGTTTTGCAATTTGCCTTTAAAAGAAAAACCTCAAGGTAAAATTGAAATACAGTACAGTTAATTGTAAATGTCTGGTGCACGGTCCATGGTTAGATACAAAATAGTAGGGGCACTAGTGTGGTCAACTTGTGAGTAATCTGAAGAGGAGCAGAAGCATTTACACACCTAGGGTCAAGAAGGTTCTATCTGTACATAGTTCTGAGATATATCGCACTGAAGAAATCCCGACTCCCAGATATCAAAACTGTCTCACAATAAATTCTTCTTTCATAACCCAATAAGGTCCTCAACATAAGAATATCTAAAGTTCAGTGTATTAAAATGATGATACATTTGCACATGTACTATTGTTAAGGAAATGCTACTGTCGATGGGACATAATGGTTCTGTAATGTCAATCTCGGTTCAGTGATAAAGTTTGATCGACACGGAATATTAAAATAATCTCAATAGAAAGGTCGGAACATTAAATTATTAGATCATTTAGCAATTAGTCAAAACTCTTCTTTTTTTCTAGTCACATCCTTAAATACCTTTATTAATGTACAATAAATATTGTTGAATGATTTACATCTATATATGATATTTCCTATGAAGACCAAGCAACATTGTTAAACTGGATTAAAAAAACTGACATTATTTTCTTGTCTATGACACCCAAAGTCAGTAAACCGTAACAAGTTTGTAATTTATCTTCCATGGATGTTTTTGTATTGATTGATACTGAATTTTACAGCAATGCCACTCCCATAGGCCACATGATCTAAGGCCCCTGTATTTATTTGGTGCTAAAATAGTTGACATTCTTCTGAAAAAGTTTGTGCCAAAGGAAAGGAAATCAACCTAGAAATTTGAATACTCGAGGGCAGTAAGGTAATTTGCAATCTGCAAAATGAGATCATTTGAATTACTCTATAGATTTCAAAAGTGTGTTTGTCATGTCTTCCCTATTTAATGACTCCAGTAGACTGCCAGTAGAAAGTGGGTAACTTACTTTTTTTATGATCCTTTTTATTTTATATTGACTTTTTCTTAAATGCAATCTCATATATTCAGTCCACTTAAAGAGAAATTGTGTGTGAATAACTTATTGACTTAAATGTCAATGACAACCTTCTAGTCTCAACGTCTTGATTTAGCCTCATTGCTAGCAGACATAGTTGCCAATAACCAAAATATCCTACTCAAGCTAACAGCAGGAGAACTGAGCACCCGGGGGCAGAGAGGGAGGTGATTTAGTTGCACTAAAAAGGGTTGACAGTAAAAGTCAAGGGTCATCTAATATATGTATCCACTAGAGAAAAAAAAGACAGTGAATTTATCATGTGGTCACAATGAGACCAACAGAGAACAGGATGTGTACCCATATTTAGGTCAGAACCGAAGTAGATCATTTCAATGCACTTGCCAGGTCACACATCTCTGGGCGCTCCATTTCATGACAACGCCGGTGACAGAAACTGACCTAAAGCACCAACAGATCTCAGGGCGTTCAATCAAAACAGCCTCACCTGACTGTCAATCCCCAACATCAGCAGCATGGAAAAAAATAGGATAGCCCAGAGTGGAGAGATAGGCAGCTGGGTCACTGCCTCAGGATACGCCAGGAAAGCCAGGCCTGGTCCTGCACACAAAACCGACACAACACAGCACAGTGGCTCACAGTTCTCCTGGTTGCAGTTCTCTGTGTGGACTAAGGTAGAAACCCAGGTGACATTTCAGTGGGAGTTGAGGGGGTATGGGTCGCTGTGAGCGGTGAGCAGAAGTAAGAATAGACACTATTACTACTCGCTTGTGCGCTGAAGGTGCAGTTACCGCCGGCGCGTTGGGTTTACCTGAAGCTGCCACTTCTTGTATAGGCCGATTAGTGACGTTGGCCATGAAGCCCACGATGGAGAAGATGACGAAGCCAGCGAACATGCTGGTGAAGGAGTTGATGCAGCACACTATGATAGAGTCTCTGGAGAGTGGGAACATGGAAACGTCCTGTTGTCAGAGCTTACGGAGATCTGTTGTCTACTGCAGAATAATCGTGAATCCCTAAAAAGGTCCTTCTCAGGAGAGAGACCATGCTGCTTTGTATTGCTGAGTGGAAAACATATTCCTGCTTAATGTATTCATATTGGCCTCACCCGTGAGTTGTGTAACGAGATAAAACAATTTGCTTTTTGTAAAAAATTCCAATGGGGGGGGGGTTGTTTTCATTACCATAATACCTAAATGCTAAATAATTAAATGTCAATTCCTAATGTTAACTAAGGCCGTATTTGCGAAGTTTCCTTAAATGAACCGACATTTACAAACTTGATTGTGTGACATATAGTCTAACCTATGACTAAATAATGTTAAGCCACTAATAAACAGCAAGTAAATTAAAAACAATGCCTGTTCAGGCTGCATGGTTATGTAACGTATGAGCAATGTTTGTGACCTAGAACCAGGGAGGTGCTGTTTGGGGAAGAAGTTTTATGTGTGCTATGCACATCCAAAACCACGTGAAGGGCCCCATATCAGATGAAACTATAATACTGTAATGATGAACAAGCTTTCCATTTTAAATGGCTTATAGTAAATCACACTTCATGGTCACGTATACAGCTCAATTTTACTGGTCTAATGATGACCTTTTTTAGTACTGCCTGACACAGTCCATTTCTCCCTCTTACCTGTAAACATTATTATTAAATGGGTTATAGCTGCCAAGAGCTATCAGTGAACCCAGGCCCAAACCGTACGAGAAGAAGATTTGAGTGGCAGCATCCAGCCAGACCTGACCAGAGTAGAGAACCAGTTAGCCTTTTGACAAAACAAAAAAACACCAGTATTTATCTCACGTAGCGTGAAACTGTTCATTCATTACCTCAGATTCTTTGAGTTTTTCAAAATTAGGGGTGATATAGAAGAGAATTCCATCTATGGCTCCAGGTAGAGTCACTCCACGGCAGAACAAAATGAAGAGCATGAAATAAGGGTATGTGGCCGAGAAGTACACAACCTAGACAGGGAATCAATGAATCACCATCAGCAAATAATCCATGTTAACGCTGTTAAGAGCTATACGCCATTGAATTAACACATTTGCATTTCTGTCTCTGCTTGAACAAAAGCCTGTTCATTAGCGGAAAGCCAATGGACGTACTGTGCTCCGATCTCTCACATAGAGAACAGGGGGAAAAAAGAGAGGAAAATAAACTGAAAAAATCCAGTCAAGAAACTCATTGAAGCTTCAATTTGATTTGACACTATCTTGTTATGCTTTTATTATACGCCGGATGAGATTTGAAAGCAAAATTTGCAAGTGGGCGGAACGTTTTGTGACTTCAACAAATTTTATTTGCTGTGGTCACATGACACATTACCCCCACTAGGGAGTAAAATGGCTTCAGTTGAGGTGGAGTGAAAAGGACAAAACCAGATTGCAAAGGGCTTGTTCACTCCTCTTCCTTTCATCAAATTTCCCCCAAATCTGTATTAGCAGAAATGAAATTAAGGTAGGCACCATGAGCCCGAATATGATTATTGAACATGAATGTTCGATATCTCTACTCTCATTATAAAATCAATCAGGACAATAGTTGGTGCATTATAAATGATTGATGAAGGTGATATGACAATGATTAATATTGCATCAATGTTACAACTTGGATACCAAAGTATTTCCATGCATTTCAAATCTACCACGAGAAATCTGCATCTTACCTTGCCAGTCCAGCTAACCCCTTTCCAGATACAGAAGTAAACTAGGACCCAAGCAATGGCCAGTGTTATTGCCAGAGGCAGTCTGATCTGCCCTGGTTTTTCCAAGCCATCGGTCATTTGATGCATGTTGCGCCTATAAGATTAGAGTGTGCAACAATAAGACAATTAAATGCAATAGGAGGAATGCTTTGCTGCAAATTTACTTTTCTTTTCTTTTTCTTAAGAAGGCGTGCGCTGTACTGTAATTAGGTGCTGTGCTGAAGCCAAAAAATAAAAAATAAACACTTACTCCCAAAACTCCATCACTGCACTGGTCATATTGGTGTTGTCAACGATGCTGTAGTTTGAATAGCATTTGTCAGTGTTCCAAGAATTGCCACAAGAGCTCCACGGAAGTTCCTAAAAAAGAATCACAGAGGAAAAACTGAAGAACAGCGTTTTCCGCCATTGTGCAAAAAGTTATCTCACGTGACGTGAAGAAGCAAAGAGCAAAGCTGGAACATGGGTTTGTCTTATCCCCATACGGCTCGTAGGAGGTGAACATGTGGTACTTACAGTGGTAAAGGAGTTGTAGAGATAATAAATGGCCCAGGCAATGATGACAATATAATAAATGTTAAGCCAGAAGGACAGGACAGCTGCTGCAAGGCCAACACCTATGACATGGAAATGAATGACATTAACATGCTCCTAGTGCTCTAGTACATTTAAAAAGTAGAAACAGTAGAATTCCTTGTGTCCTTTGTGGTTGATGATCTTTGGCACTGGGGGCCATCTGACAATTCAAAATTGTATCTAAGATGAAAAAATTCAAAAAAAACTTTTATACCATCCATTTTGTAAATGAAATGGATACCTTTGAACACGGGAGCCAGTTTCCAGACTCCAAGTCCTCCAATTGAGGTGTATTGACCAAGAGCAGTCTCCAACAGGAACAGGGGCATTCCAGCGAATATGAGCGTCAAAAAATAGGGGATCAAGAAGGCTCCTGCATAGACACAAGTAAATGAAACCATATGTAAATAACAATAAAACGCTACATATTTAATGGAATGTACAACCCACTGTCAGGCTGATTGGAATCATTGGAAATTGTGATAACAATAATGATGTATTTGCTCCTACAGAAGAGACATTGTGCTATTCACTCAGTTCATGTCACATAATAATTGGGGTGCTTGAAATGCACCTAGTACTCATTTAATAGTGAAATGAGCTTAAACTATATGACTTCTTTATATATAAAATTATATTTACCTCCACCGTTTTTTCCACAGAGATATGGAAATCTCCATACGTTTCCCAATCCAATTGCATAACCTACACATGACAGAAGGAAATCGAATCTCCCAACCCATTCTTCTCTTGCGGGAAGATCCTTTTTCTTCTTTTCACCTTTTACGTCCAGTGACTTGGGTTTATCATTAGTCGCCACTTCGTTAAGTTCCGTTACTGGTCCATCCGTTTTGGTACCGTTCGTCGCCATGTCTCTTGATTTGGTACTAATCCTGGCCTTGGGACGGGGAGCTTCTGCACCAGTCCACGTAGACAGCAGCTTCGCGGTTTTCGACCAAAACCTTTTAACCAAATATTTGGAAGCAGGTGACCGCTATGGGGACACGGCTCGTCTGTTGCCGTTAACCTGGAATCGGTGAATAGAGTAAATGGTCGGTTTTTGATGGCGTACTCAAATTAAAAAATTGATTGAACAACCTGATAACATTTACAATTGATTAGCTCCCGAATGAGAATGTAATTTAAGAGCGAATTATGATGAGAATATTCCACGGAGCTGCATATTACAGTCATTGTATGTAGCTTGAATGTTCAATATTTACTTATACTATTGGGTAAGCTTTAGACTACTGGGTAAGAAATTATATATTTCTTTTCAAATGTTAAAAGTTACCCACAGATTGAACTCAGGATTAATAACCGTTTCGTCAGATATTTGCTATGCAATCTTAGACACAACAATACTAAAAAAACAATGATGTCATATTAATGATGGCACAGGACTTTTGCCCCCATAAAGCATCACTGATGAAGGGGTTATGCGTAGATTGATTAGGAAAAGCTACAGCCTACTTTTTCAACCCCAGTATTCGTACAAATCAAATTAAAACCATTTGCATTTCTATACAGTTCATTATCAGGTAGGCACATTACAAAATTCATGATCATTTGCACAAATAAAATAAACTTTCAGACACTTAAGAATCAAATTCATCCAGCTCGCGCAAAACGCAACATAACATTCAGAAATTACATATGCATACCCAATATGACAGAGCAACAATAACACCATGCAATTGACACGTGCAGATAAGCTTATACTAATTAAGCATGTACTGATTTCAGCGGACAGGAAAATCTACAAGAATGTTTCAACCAAACTGTATCTCATCAATTGCATTTGTGGAGACAAAGGAATGCCCAAAGCGTAAAGCTTTACGCGTCAAGCTGCACAAATAGCCTTCCATTCTATTCGATGAATAGAGAATCAAACGCACACCTAGAACGCTAAAAAAATCTGTTTTATGAGCGTTTCATTAAACGACTGCCGTCCGTATATTTGAATTTATTATCTGAACGAATTGTAGTTACTGTAGTTCCATACTGACTTGCACAACCATGAGTTTATCAACTGTCATTATTATGCTCCTGACAATAAACAAGTCATGGAAGCGTAGCAGTACGAAACGCAACCGTATGGAATTCACATAACGAAGCCAATTTACTCACAATGAAGCTGTGCTCTCTGCCACCGAGGATGTGCTGCCTGCCACAAATCTCGAAACGAGGTATCCGTAGATTCCCCCTGAAGTTGTAAACTTCCAGTTTTACTTGGAACATAAAGATATTGTCTTTCCATTAAAAGACTTGGAACAAGCGCCGAGAGTCCTAGAAGAGAGCGCGCACGTATCCCGCTGCGGGGAGCTGTCCAGCGGCGCGGTGCTGACGAGGTGGCTGAATCAACACGAGAAGCAGCCGCTTCGCCTTGTGCGACTGTCTAACATCAACAACCAGAAACGTTGAGGGGAGCGCAATTCTCAACTCCCATCTACATAGCGTCAATGTCATCTGAAAGTCGCCCCCCTCCTCCTCCTTGTACACATTCTACACTGACATCGCGCTGCATGTTTTCTCAATATTTCATGATTTGTATTTGTTTTTACTTTTTACTATTATAAGGCCGTGGTCAGAATTGGTTTAAGGCTCTTCATTAACAAGCACGTTTCTTCGAAGATAGAGTATAACACCTGATAAGTGAAACGAATAACATTGACCACCTTATTTTAAATAAAATAACACAACGTAGGTCCCCCCACCCCCCAATTAAACACGTATAAACTGTTTTACAATTTTTCCCGACTAGTCTCGTTTTCAAATTAAGGGAAATTCATAAAAAATACAAAATGTTCAGCACTGGAACCCAAAATGTTTCACCGCAACCCTACTAAAATAAAATGTCATATCGGGGTGTTATGAAAACATATCCGGGTTAGTGTAAGCACGATTCCAAACTGGCATATTTGCCAGGTGAGGCCAGTTGGCGGCTGCTTTCTGGCAAGTGTGATAAGGGAGCCCGTCAATAAAGGGAGGGGGCACTGGCTGATGATCTAACTCTTCCAGTAATCGTCTTAGCCTACCGTCTCCAGAAATGAAGGGCTCATATGAGAGGAATAAACTCACCCAATGAAGAATCATTTAACTCACAAATTCAAATATATGTCTGGCTTCAAGTCGTAGAATTCAAGCTGCAAGATATTTTACAGATGGTGTTTTCCTAAAAGTGAATACAGCAAGCTAAAACGAAGAGGGAGCTGAAGGATTTAGTTTTGAAATATTTTGTTTTATTTTCTGTCTCTCGAGAAACCAGAGAAGTACAAGGCAAGAAGAAAACATTATTACCCCTATGGATTTCTTCTCAAAACACATTTAAACGTCAGTGGTAAGTAGATTACAATACTACTTTACTTACATTTTAAGAATAATCAAATGTTTTCAAAAGTTATCTAAAATAAGGATAACTCTTTATTATCATAAAAACTGTATTTTTTAAATCATGTTTTATCCATATCAGGTCAGTGGCAAAAGTTTTTTGGGGGAAGAATCCACTGTATAATTGATGAGATTGTTGTTGACAGCTACTGCATTTCTTAGCAACTCTGTTGAAGCATACTAAGTTATTTTTTGTTTGTCCAAGTAGTTTTGTTGTGAATTGTTGCTAGGGCATTGTCTACAACATATTTTCCCCTAAACAAAGAAGCAACAACAGTAGCTTTGGGGTTATTTTATTTTGCACTGATATTTACTATTTTGAGAAATGATATTACAGTGCATGTGACTCCTTTTACTAAACTCCTGTAAATTGTGCTGTGTAGCTACAGTCCATTGGTCAAAGTGCGTTCTCAGGAAGAACCTCGTGAACAAATGTGAATGTTCCCATCCTACTCAGAATGTGAGAGCAGAGCGGCTGAAAAGGCAGCAGATGGCAACTCAATGAGGGGTGAACTAACCAGCTAAATGATACCACATGAAACAACATTTAAAATCCCATCTGGGCTGCCGTCCCTCCGGACACGGACTGTGAAACATATCACATATTTATACACCTGCTGATGAAACCTAGAGTCATGTCTACGCCTGGTGACACTGGTGACACAGAATGCTACCCCTACTGACCTCTGAACCCTTTGGCTTTTCATTCCCCTCCAGGATTCCACTGTTAGAGCCCTGAGAGTACACTCACCTCTAGACTCCATGGTTGTGTGGTTTCACTCCATAAATCCCCCCGTATGTTCCGTTTGCTAAAAATGATTAAGTGCATTGCAGCTATGTGTATTGGCTTAATAGACTTTCCTGTGATCAGCTTCAGTGATTGATCACCAACACCATTACGTCTTATCTTCCTTTTTAACTCAAAGACCTCTGAGCAGCAAGTATTTAAACAGTGTGTGCTAGGTTCATTGCAATTGAAGGTGGGAAAATAACATTCTTTTTTATGTATAGATCTCTTCAGTGCTTCTATTTTCTATTCTACAGTTATATATAGTCTGTTCTATAGCAAAAGCTCACTGCATTTTAGAGCATGCAATTGTACACCAAGGATTTGTTTTTGGTAAATATGATGTGGAATTGAAAGTGTTGTGATCTCATGCCAATAAATGTTGGTGTTGATTGCAAAATCACTGACATTATAGTTCTAGGATATTGCCAAAACTTCCAATTTAAAATATGCTATGACATAATGGTTTGTTTATTTTATTTATGTGAAATATAATCGAATGTTGTGATGTACATTCAGTTTAAATCTGTGTCAATTCAACTCTCCCAAATAAGAAAAGTGTTTTTATTATACACAACATCAGAGGATTAGAAAATGTACATGATATTTATCAAATAAAAAAATCTGGTGAAGTCAATAATGAGAACATTCAACAGGAAAAGATAACCTCAGAAAATAAAATAAAAATGTAACAAATGAGGACATAAATGTTAATATTTATACATGGGGTTACACACATGAAAATATGTCTGATCTTCTGATTGTAATTCTCATGATCTCAAAAATTACCATATATTAGAACAGACATTTAACTCCTGTGCTATTACATAATTCCCTCACACTATTTAACACGCCATCCTTTTGAAATACACGCACGGTTCTTACTTTCTGCGTTTTATTGTTCCGAACATCATGTGAGATCAGAACATCTCTCACTCAGTTTTTTTCTGGCCCAAGAGTTACTTCCCACATTCTGCAATTTGAGGTCACAAACAAACTGATTACTATGATGATTAGTCATTAGCATGCTAATCATAAGCAGTCCACATCTTTTATTCATATTGTTGCTGATGTGTTTTTCTCTGGATTGCCAAAAATGTACACAGATTACAGTTTTTGATGTTTTTGAAAGATAATGTGGAAGGTAGGAGAGATTAATGTACCCTGGAAAAACCCTGCTATGGGAGAATCCACAGAACTCTTTGCTAAGCACATACCACAATGCGATAAAAAGAACGTTTGTTGAAGGAGTCTCAGCACATACAACATGGCCACAAAAAGAATAAGTACACAATGTATTCGTTGTCACTTACATTTTTAGAGATAACAGGCAATGATTGAATAAAAACCTCTCTTTAAACACAAAATACACTGTTGCTAGTGGTGATATGCCCTAGTAAACACGAATATGAAATCTCCACAAGAAGTGAAGACATGTTCCCATTTGTCTGTGCCTCCTTCAGTAAACCATTTGTTTAGCATGACCTAAATTGGTGCGAAGTGGATGCCTCAGCAGCTCCGTCTCGCCGCCGCGCACGTACGCACACACGCGCACACACAGTACACATTCATGCGCACACAGTTACACTTATAAACAAACACACAGAGCTGCTGGGCAATTTTATGCTAACTAAAAAGCTTTCCTATATGCTATTGCATACAATAGTCTGGAACTCTGTATGCAAGGCAGAAGGAGGAGGTTGACCAATCATATCCAGGGAGTATTGAGGGAAGCATCATTCACATTGGTGAAGCCTGCTCTCTCACTCACTGCTATGTTTCTTGGCTCGGATTTCACCTTAAACGCAAATGAGCCAAATCCCTCAGCTGCACAGAGACTGGCTTCTTTTTTCTGTTGATAACCATTTTGATACAACATTTGTCATTCAATCGAGAAGAAACATCATGACTGCCTCAGTGAGTCTGTGAAGTAAGACAGTTAAAAGGGAACAGTGTTTCACATGATCGTCGCCGACCTGTCCATGTGTACCGAATAAACAAAGATACAAACCCCAGAGACTACAATTCCCCAAAACCTTATCTGTGAGCCAGCACACATTTATGTGGGTTTAGTAGACATATGACCTCCACGATAAACCAGTATGGGGGCACTAAATCGCTTCAAATTTTGTACACGTGTTGCTAGGCAACAGCATAATCGGTCCTAGTCTCGCTCTTCTTCCAATGTATAGCTGCCGTGGGATTGCAATGCTGCCTTCTACCAGTGAAAATGGTTAATTAACTTCTATGAAAACTCCATAAATGCCCAAGATTATAGTTCTGAGGATAAAGAAAAATACAGGCACCCAGAAATCCTTCAAAATACGTGCATACTTACTGATTTGACTGCCCAGTTACTATAGTGCAAAAATATCCAGGGTCATATTTGTTTGATGCTTACTTATGTTAACACTAGTCACGGTTATTTATAAAACTCAAATAGAAGGTGTCAATTAAAGTAATATTGATTACACATTTTCACTTAGTTTATGGAGGGAATGCAGTCTGCAGCTGCTGACCACTTGACCCCAGAATCCTATCTTATATTGACTAGTCACAGAGGTCGCTGGGAATTTAGGGAGACAGTTTAGGATTCTCTGGGACTGTGGGATTATGTGTGGTGAGATGTCAGATTTGATAAGAGAGTGGACCAGTGGCAGGGGGAATTGTCTACAGCACCTCGAAAAAACGTGCAGCATGTTTAACATGTTTAACAGGAAACATACACCCCTTCCTGAATGTCAACACATTCTGAGAGCCCGGGTCGGCCAGTTATGTTCTGCCACCTCCTGTCACCGTCTAGGCAGTGTCAGGTTAGCTGCAGGCAGGGGACAGGGTTCTGGATGGGTCCGTCAGACAGGCAGCCCAGAGCAAGGTTCAGTCCATCCTGTCCAGTTGTGTTTCGGGGAGTTTCCCTAATAGAGCCTGACATTATGTTCCAGGGATGGAGGTGGAGGAGGGTTTATCCTGCAGAGAATAGTGGTCCACTCCTGGGCCTGGAAGAATCCCTATCAACAGGCTTAACACCTGGAAAAGCAGTCTCACTAGTTAAGTGCTAGCGCCTGAACAGTTGGGGCATTTGTGGACCTTGGGCAGGCGATGATAAAGCCTGCGGCCTCCGATAGAGCCCGGCAGACTGGATTGGAAAGGGCACGAATCCTGCCTGTTGGCTAATGGTATGGGTTGATGAGATTTGACCCAGAGCGTAGGTTAGATGCTGGAACTTAGGTCTCGCAGGCAGAGGACCAGTTTGTGGTACGGCTGAGTGAGGAACAGGCTGAGGTACAGATGAGTGAGGACCTGGCTGGGGTAGAGCTGAGTGAGGACCAGGCTGGGGTACAGATGAGTGAGGACAAGGCTGAGGTAGAGCTGAGTAAGGACCAGGCTGATGTAGAGCTGAGTGAGGACCAGGCTGGGGTACAGATGAGTGAGGACCAGGCTGGGGTAGAGCTGACTCCACTAGTCAAATGGCAGACATCTCCTGACATGGTCCATCCCTGTCTGGGCTCCCCGTCCCCTATATCTCCCTATCAGCTGTGAGGGATGGGTCCCCACGGTGGGAAGAAGACTGAAGTCCACATCATCGCAGCCTGAACTGGTAGAAGAGCCTTAAGAATCCCTGGGGATGCTATGAGTCAATCTGCAAGTCCTCCTCAGGAGTAAAAGCTGCTTTTACTTCACATGCCAGTGAAGAGAAGGGGGCGTAACACCAGAGCAGAGGTCCGGATGTGAAGTTTCCTGTGAACTTCCTGTAGGCTGCCATAGGGTTGCCAGAGCCATCTCCAACAATCATTAAAGAGAGCGTCTCCCCGGTTGGGTGATCTGTGACTCATCTTTCCCAGTCAGAGAAATGATGCAACCTTACAGACACTTTACATCCAAGCGACATATGAGATGTATGTGGTCCTACACAGAGAGACATACATTCAACACAAGAGGTATTGGCACCCTTCATGAAATTAAGAAAAGGTTCATGGAAAATATAACACAAAACAAAACAATGAGTAATATTTTGGGCTCAAACATAAGGGGGAGCCGCAAAACATATGTTTCCAAATTACTACTGCTATGCAACGACTACAACTATTAGTACTAACCTTAACCATAACTGTGACTATTGGAGCTAGGCCCTCACAGTAGCGGAAAAAGATCTGACGTCATACATATAGATAGAGAACTCGGATGCCTGTGCATACAGAGCATGACTTGAGACCTTTCTTATGTAGGAGAAAGCATTTTGACGAACTCTGCCACAGTGTGGTTTGGCGAATGCTGCGTGGCCCACCGGAAGGCCCTCCAACGGGTGGTGAAAACCGCCCAGCACATCACTGGTGCCCAGCTCCCAGCCATCGCAAATGGTGTCTGCGCAGTGCACCTATGTAGGAGATGCAATTCTTTGATGACATAGCCAAACGGTCCTAAGCCACGCCTCGGCTGTGACTCACAGATGCCGCAAACGTCGACTACACAATGGTTACAAATATCGATAGCAGGAACCACATTAGAAGAAAATACGGTAGTGTCGTTTCAAAGAAACATTTGCCAAAACAGTCACCCAAATAGTGGTGGAATAAATTCAACCACACAACTACTCACATTATTTCAAGACCACGGACAGTGCTGTCAGAGAGAAAAGAGTAGCGATGTATTCGATGTCCTGCATGCAACAATAAAAAATACACCACAACAAGAAATGCCACTTACCCAGTACTTCCAATTACAACGTCATTACTTTTGTTTTTACCACACAACCGGTGATTTAAAGTTGAAATAATATTTTACACATTGTATTCAAATGATATGAACGAGATAGCAACAAAAAGCAAGCTGTACAGTAGATGAAAACAAAAAGTCCACTCATCATTATGAATATCATTTAAAAACTAAGTCCATTCTCCTGTCTTTCTTTATGAAATGGATAATGGCAGGTTCATGTAGCCTGTCTTTTGATTTTAAATACGAAAGAAGTTATTTTTCGATTGAGATCAAAGCCAGGGCTGACAGCCGGGCAACAAACACCTTAGCACACTCACTGCAAAAAGCTAACCAGCTAGCTAGGCTCAAGCGGGCTCAAACGTGAGAAAACAAGATAAGGCTCGCTGTTGGCTCTGAATTAATGACGTATGCTTAGGCCCTCTAGAGGGCCTTGAAGCGTCATACAATTGTCCCACCTATTACAATACAATTTGTGATTGGTTGATTTTACTGTCATTCCAAAATGCTGCTCTAACTGAAGTCAATGTCAATGACGTTGGCTGGTGCCTTCTGTTCAAAGCCTGAGGGCCTAGCCAATGAGCGTTGAGCACAGCTAGATAATTTCTACCAAGATACTACCAACGAAAAATTCTGATGGGATATTTTTTTCCTCTTAATTAACTCTTTATTAACTCTTATTCTTCCTACACAAACTGAAGAAATTCAATAGGAAGATCATTACAATTAAGGCAAAAAATGATTAAATAAATGAAAACAAAATTGCAAATTATAATATATAAAAAAATATATAGATTTGTATCTATCCTTATTAGGCCCTCTCAGAGGGCGTAGAGGGCCCTGACGGTTCCCCACTGTAGTACTACTACGGCTCCTGCTGCTATGGCTACCATTACTACAGCTAGGACTACTACTATTACTACTACAATGGCCAGTTCCAGTTCTAGCCTTTTGGGGGCCCTAAGCAAAATTTGATTTGGGACCCCCTCTCCCCTAACAGTCAGGGGCTCCCCAGCAGTCGGGGGCTGCCCAGCAGTCAGGGACCCTAGGCGAACGCTTATCTCGCCTATGCCTAGAACCGGCCCTGACCACGGCTACCTCTGCAACGGCTACTACTACGGCTAGTACTACTACAACTATTGCCGCTACTACTACTATTATTTTTTAGATTACGAGTACGAGTACAATACAACGAAATGCATCTAATCAGAAGTACAAATAGAAGAGGGCAGGAAACTTACAAGTATTAAGTAAAGTGTATGTTACAAGTGGAATGTATAGATGTGCAATGAAGGCAAATACAGTGCAAAATGTCAATTCTAAATGAGCGATGAAGGCAAATAGGGGAGGGCCGGAAATTTACAAATTTACAGTATTAAGTATATGTATGTGCAAGTGGGAATGAATAATTGTGCGATGAGGCAAATTCAAGTACAAATGACAATTTTGACTGTGCAGTTGAGCATGTTGGAGGTGTAAGGTGGTCTGTGTAACTGAAATGCAGGGATCGCAGCAATCAGGTTCCCAAGGTAGACATGTGCATGTAACATCTGAAAAAAAAAGAAAAGCAAGTACAATGGCAATTCTAAATGTGCAGTGCAGGCAAATTGAAGGTGCAAGGTGGCATGTGCAACTGAAATGCAGGGATAGCAGCAATGAGGTTCCTGAGGTAGACAAGTAGTACAAGGGAGTAGTGCAACAAGGTCCCTGAGAGGCAGTACTAAGCGGTGGGTGGGTGGGTATGGTTGGTGATGGGATGGGTAACAGAGTTCAGCAGGGTTACAGTACATGGGAAGAAACTGTTCCTGAGCCTGCTGGTGCGGGAATGAAGAGACCAGCATTGCCTGCCTGTTGGTAGGAGGGCAAACAGTTTGTGGCATGGGTGTGAAGACTCTCTGATGATGCTGTGCATCCTGTGCAGACACCATCTGCGATGTCAGGAAGCTGGGCACCAGTGATGTGCTGGGCGGTTTTCACCACCCGTTGGAGGGCCTTCCGGTTGGCCACGGGGCATTCGCCAAACCACACTGTGGCACAGTCAAAATGCTCTCAATTGTGCAGCGGTCGAAGTTCACAAGGATCTGGAAAGACAAGTGAGCCTTCTTCAGCTTCCTCAAAAAGTACAGGTGCTGCTGTGCCTTTTTGACAAGGGTTGAGGTGTTGAGGATCCAGGAGAGGTCCTCGGAGATGTGGACACCCAGGAATTTGAAACTGGACACACACTCCACCTCAGTGCCATCGATGAGAACTGGAGAGTGTCTGCAGCCTTTAGACTTCCTGTAATCCACAATGAGCTCCTTGGTCTTCTTTGCATTGAGGGCCAGGTTGTTGTCAGCGCACCATGCCGCCAGGCACTGTATTGCTACTAGTACTAATATTTATATGAATAAATACTCTCACTAACAACACAATCTTGTTTCTTATTTTCAATATTAATTCTGACAATATTATATTGATTCAATGAGTTCAAGTATTGATTATCAATTGCTTGATCGTTGCTTGGTTGTTGCTTAATAGACTTAGCACTAGTTGGCTGTACTGACATTAAAGCATAATTTCATTTGTAATTTCTTTCTAAAGGGATTAAAAAGGTATTTGTCTTATATACTGGCCTAAACATTATGTTGAAAAGGTCAGCCAAGGTTTTTTCATATGTTTCCATAAAACTCTTCTATAATTCTATCTTGCTATTTTCACTCTGCAGCACAGGCATAGTGAGCAATACATTTAATTGCAATAAAAACATGTTATCACATTGGAATATCTATATAACTACCACACCTAATATTGTCATCTACAGTATTGTCACAGTATTATATATTGAGATAATTGGCAATTCCCAGCTCTAGTTTTCAGTATTGTTTTCTTCCCTGCCAAAACAATTCAATAATTGGATTCTGGATAACACTGTTACAGAAGACAACAACTGCTGTATCACATCATTCACCTCTTCCTGTGCGGCAGGAAAAGAGAGAAGGAGGAGGATAGAGATGAAAAGAAAGAGGCCAAAGGTCATCATCACCTTCAAGTAGGACCTACTGTATATGGAGGAGCACAGAGACACAGAGCTTTAAGAAAATTAGTTTGAACAGAAAGCCTTCAATCTCTCTCCGCCGCTAGCCAATCTCCCTCAGTCACCCGCATCACTATGGAAACTGTCTGACTGACTTAGCCGAGTGACTGTATAGCTCGCTTCTACAGCCTGCCTGACTGACTTGTGGCATGCAGCCATGTCTGGGGCTGGGACTGACGCTCAGGTTGCACAGCTGACACATTCCGAACCTTGTCAGATGCAACGTCAACTTAAGCTTGTTAAAAGCTGCAATACTGTTTTCTGGCCTAAACGCTGTAATACTATGGCTGCATGTAGTATCATCTTATGGTAATGCCAATTTCCGACCTAAAGGACTGTGTGTCTACAGGATTTGTAAGCAGCATAATAGTAAAACAGTCTTGTGACCCCATTTTATGTCTTTTTAATTAGCATGCTAGTTGGGCCTGACTGGTAAGGGTAGTTGTTATTATTTATGATTGGCACCATTTCCACTTCTTTTCCTTTCCTCTGGCAAAATAATGGGGGGAGAATATTGGTCATGGTATTAAAAGGTTTATCAGCTTCAAAGCTAAGAGGGTTGGTCCACCATCCCATCAGTTAGACCATGCAATCCTCCCAGCTCTGACAAGAACGGGCCATAGCATGAAGACAAATTCTCTAGCTTAGCTCCCAATTCAGGGCTTTTACATAAAGCATGGAGAAGCACATTTACATGTGCCGTTGACGTCAACCCTAATCCATCACAAACCCACCCCCCCCAAACCCGTGCACATCTCCTCAGAGAAGAGATAAAGTCACACGTAATTACCCCAAAAATGGATTGGCATTGATCCCATTAACCAGTCAACGTGGTGCGGGTTCTCCCTAATGGTCTGTGCTTGGGAGGTGGTGGTGAGGTGAGGAGGGTTATCTCCATTGGTCTGTGCTTGGGAGGTGGTGGTGAGGTGAGGAGGGTTATCTCCATTGGTCTGTGCTTGGGAGGTGGTGGTGAGGTGAGGAGGGTTATCTCCATTGGTCTGTGCTTGGGAGGTGGTGAGGTGAGGAGGGTTATCTCTATTGGTCTGTGCTTGGGAGGTGGTGGTGAGGTGAGGAGGGTTATCTCTATTGGTCTGTGCTTGGGAGGTGGTGGTGAGGTGAGGAGGGTTATCTCTATTGGTCTGTGCTTGGGAGGTGGTGGTGCCATAACTCAAAACCACAAACACATTAAGGGATGCCATACATAGTGATGCATTCAATGACGTACCGTTCACACAGACCAAGGCGTGCTTCGGTGGCAAACATCGAGGTTGACCGGACACACATGCGGATGCTGCCCCGATTAAGGTGCAAAAAAAAAAAAAAAAAAAAGGATGAGTCTGCCACCCCAAAAGTGCACCCTCCCTCTTCTCGTGGCTGTCACCTTCGATCTGTTGATAGCAGTGCCGGAAGCGTGGCCAGCGTTAGGATTAGCTGGCTGAGTGGAACGTCTGCCCACGGTGAGGGCCTGCGGTTCTTCTTTAACATTACATGATGCTTAATTAGAGAGCCTTCGACAATTAAGGGGTTGGAGCTGCACCAGATGTCTGCCAGCAAGTTGCCATAGTCAACCTCAGTACAACGGACTGATCAGTTGGCCCACTGAGGTAAGACCTCCATCGTCTGCGACTTGACTGGAACCTTGTACTGTTGAATGGACGGCTCTCTGTGATCTTCCCTTCTAGTTGTCGCAGAGCCAATATGCCTTTGTGTGAATGCAGATGGGTGTTTTTTTCTTAATAGCCTGTGTTGAAATTGTAGTTTTTGCATTTTTGCTGTGTATTCTGGAAATATCTTGCGTGATGGTAACCTTATGGTCCCTTCAAAATGGGGAAAAACTTACAGTATAAACATGATTTCCCATACCTTGTTCTTCAACATGATTGTCACCCTTGGTGAAGATATAAAAATCAAGGTACGGAAAAATTACAATTTTATCTTAATATTACACTCAACATGTTCAAGATAAAAATCAAATTGAGATTATCATTTTTTACAACTGGCGCGATTATTGGCTCCCTTGCACTTAGTATTTTGTGCCTCTCCCCTTGCAAGATTTCATTACTGAGTCATATCATACAATGTTTGATGAGGCGAGAGAACACATAGCAAGGGATCTGATAACATTCATCTATGCAGAATCTATCAAGATCCTTCAAAGTCCTTGGCCCACGCTTGTGGACTCTTCTCTTCAGCTCACCTACATATTTTCAATAGGGTTAAAGTGTGAGGGATGGCCATAGCAAAAGATAAAATCTGTGAACAGTGAGACATTTTTTGCGACAGATTTTGGTTTAAAGTCTCTTGGTACTTGACCAAAGTCTCCTGGTACTTGACAAAAGTCTCCTGGTACTTGACACAGGATACTCTCCATTCTTCTTGGGAAAAAAATACATGAGAGACGCACTGGACAGCTCCCGTACAAGTCAAGCACTGACTATGGATGGTTCTGAGGCTCAAAAAAGAAAATTACGTTCACAGCGACAAAAAAAAATTGTTAACTTTGACAGCCCTATTCATTTTATTTGTGTGATGACTGACCTTTCCCACATTAACAGATAAACAAGGGAGGCCTTTAATGTATGTCAACTTCATAGATAAAAAGCATAGATGGGACTTATAGTTCTATCTTGCTCAACTAAAAGGACAAACTATATGAAGGAGGTGGGAAACAATTTTCATGCATCAGTTATAGTGTAGAAAAGTTTGATAACACACTTAATTTTAACGTGTTTTTAATCAATGAACAAGAAACCTAATCGTAGCTGTTTAGCTCTGAGTTTATGTAACCTTACAGTATCAAAATTCTATTTATTTTTTAAAGAAACTATCACAGCTAGTTTGTTACATTAAATTATTAATTAATTTTGCCCACAACGTATGTGTAATAACAAATGCTTTCGTCAAATAACGCTATTACTGTATGTTATCAGCAGATGGCAATATTGGGTAGTTTTTGTGGACAAAAATGTTGCCTAGTTACTCCTATTTCTGCCCTCCAATTCCTATGCTACTGTTAGTATACCAAATTCAGTTAGCTAGCTAGCTCCGTTCATTGTACTGTTACTAAAATAGTAATTTCTACAATTAAATGAAATTATAACATTGGGGCATGAACAGGTGAATAAGAACAGGGACAATCAGGTGGGGTGAGATCAGTGGCGGCCGAAATTGTCCGGAGACACAGTGGCCCTGTCTGAAGGTAACCCGGATAGGGCCCACCAGGCAGGAAGTATCCCCACCCACTTCGCCAAGCATTAGCCTATCTAGCATTAGCCCATCTAGCATTAGGCCATCAAGCATTAGCCCATCTAGCATTAGCCTACCTACTGTTATATTATCTATGGTTGTAACGACTGCTCCGCGTAGCAAAGCAGGCCCTCTTCCTCTCTGATGCTCCACCTCGCCGGTGTACTAACCACCGGCAGGAGAGTGATGGAGGCAACGCACCCTACAGACACACCTGCTCCTCATCACTCGATAGTTTGTGTATATGTAATGTATGTCTTGTTAGCACTGGCACCTCACAGAGTATTGTGTTTGCTGTTTGTCTACCGTGCTGGTGCTATCTTTTTCCTTTTTACTTTGATAAAGTCTTATAATCGTTTTCTGAGTTGTCGTCGTTTTCTTATCTGTTTTGCCTCACGTTTTTTTGCCCTCACACCTCACAGTGGTCACTTCACACCCCAATCAAACCAGAAGTCAAGAATGAATACTTAAAACTTTCCAATGACTCTATGAGTCATAATATAAATCCATGGGAAGATACTTCTTTTAGATTTGATTCCTAATCATTTCTAGGGTTACCAATAATTGTGCAACATATTTTTGAAAAATGTATACTTCTATTCTTGATCAAATGTATTTCTTGATTAAAAATAAAAACATTTACAGAATTAAAGCTTAGATTTCAGTCATATGTTGAGTATACGATCAAGCTGATAAAAATACTTTTTTGCTCATCTTTATCAAAGGTGCCAATAATTGTGGAGGACACTCTATTTATCCACTTCAAGGATCTATGATCCATGTCTAGCTTTGTGAATTATTTTAAGAGT
This sequence comes from Esox masquinongy, assembly GCA_016801175.1. Taxonomy (NCBI): domain Eukaryota; kingdom Metazoa; phylum Chordata; class Actinopteri; order Esociformes; family Esocidae; genus Esox; species Esox masquinongy. Next base: position 52,165 of record JACXGI010000172.1, on the reverse strand, counting down.
TATGTCTGTCTTTCGGATGCCTCAGGGCTATAGTTTCTGTGACCAATCAAAATGTAAAAAACAAAAGCTCCATTCAAATCATATCAGCCTGATTGAAGTAAATTAATAGCTCTTCTAGTCAGCATAAGGACACAACATTTTTCACATGACATTACCATGGAAACCAAATGAGCAGACTGGGGATCTTTGACACCATCATTGTGGTTCCACACATCATTGTGACTCAGTAATAATCAATATTTAACTCTGGATTAACCTACGGTTTGATTAAGTTTTTCGGGATGGGGAGGCATATGGGTGCGTGGGTGGGATAACATACATCAGTGGGTAATACCTTGGGAATAATGAGTTAATAAAACAGTTTTCTTCATTTATGCTGTGGCTGTGGAAATGTGTGTGAGTAGGATGGTAATTCTGTCTTCATACAATACATTTAATCATTTATGTGTTCATTTTGTTCACACTCTCCCATGAGCATCTTTTGGATTAAAAGGTTGGTGATATTAAAATCCACATTATATCTCTGAGGATTTAGTAGGATCAGTGGCTTGATTTAAAGATTTCATTTAAAGATTTCATTTTCAGTAGCTCGCATGAAACCGATTTTGCCCCAGTCTGTCCTCCAGTTTTTGAACTCCAAACAGCCAGTCTGAAAAGAAGCTCTTAGTAATGGGGGGGATGTCAGATTTTACTTTTCTCTTTTTCTGCCCATTTAGCCTAAATCAGGTTAGTCCATTTACCACGGCACACTAACCACTAACCCTGGTGTGTATGTGTATATGTATGTGTGTGTCTGTGCATGCGTGCATGCAGGTGTTTGTGTTCAGATGCGGAATGCTAATCATCGTTTGTTTCGTAACGAGGCATCGCAGAGATGTTCAGAGGCTGTTGTCATGGTCCGACGTGATGTGCATGATGAAACGGATCCAGGGGCCCCCGCCTGTGTGCGTATGCGTGTGTGGCCTATGTGAGAAATGGTATGCACTCCTGTCAGAAGCAGAAAGGGCTGTGTGCGTGTGATGCAACACCTTCAATAAACAACTCTGAATCCCTAAAGTAGGGCAAGTGTATAAGCACTGCCAGCTCCAGGCATGAGCGACATAAGCGGTCGCTTAGGGCCCCCAACCACTAGGGGGCCTCCGACTGCTAGGGAGCCCCGGACCGATAGGGGAGAAGGGGCCCCAAATGAAATTTTGCTTAGGGCCCCAAAAAGGCTTGAACCGGCACTGCATATGAGCGTGGAGGGAGTCACTTAATTCAGTCGTTGGCGATGCCATCAGGAGACGTTGACCTTTAGTGTGTTCCTTGAGGCCGTAGTGTGAGTCACATGACGGCTGGGTATACACAGTGCCCCTCCTCAGCAGCCTCGTCAAATCACGGCACACTCCACTGAAGACTGCGCGACCCCCGGGCGCAATCTCAGCTACACAGGTGGGTGATGCGTAGGTGATTTCTTCCCCTTTCAGCCAGAATGTTCTACCCAGCTAGCAGGACACGTCCAGGGACCACAAAACAACCGGACGAAACAACCGAGGATGTCCGAAAGACCCCCTCTGTGTTGGCAGGGTATAACCTCAATTTTGGGAGTATGTGTGTGTGTGTGTGTGTGTTCACATGCGTGTGTTCATGTGGAGGACTATGTGTTCCAAGTCCCACAAATCAACATTTTCTCATAAATGGGCTTCTTTTATGCTTTTAATCCCCAGCGAGACTAATGAATTGTTGTTCTGTTGGGAAACACACAGCCAATGTTGAGGTTTTCAGTAATACAGGTTGGAGGAGTGTGTTCAAACTAGAGCTCATCTCAATAGGAAATTGCCTTGTTCTTCAACGTATTACGTCCGTCTTTCACAGAGTAAGAAAACCACGATAGCATCAGATGACAATGATAAAAACACGGCAACATTTCAAACAAATATTATATTATGTCCCTTCTGTACGCAGCAGTGAAAGCTGGGTGAAAGAGTGACTAGCCACATTCCTTTATGAACTCCTTAGGTAAAGCTTCACTTTTCACTGTCGTGACAATTTATTATTTGTGGAAGAACAATTGTTTTTTGTGGGTAACTGTGTGGGTCATGTATACATATGGCTCAAACTGACTGATGATAATACTTGTTCTGATATTATGTTTAACAACCTGTTCTCCAAATGAAATGAATCGTTATGATAAATCTGCGACAACAAAAATATGATACATCTTGATGTTGACCTCCGCCAGATGTGTCACAACTGTCAATGAAACTCAGAAGCAGTGAAACCAGATTGGGATACGATTAGGATAAAGTTAGGCATAGGGTTAAAACAGAAACAGTTTTGTGGTTGAGTGTAGGTGCACATTATTCCTGTCACAAATGTTCCTCTATTATCATTTGAATGTTGGAACATTGAAAACAATAATTGGCAGGTATGCTGGTCAATGTAAAGCACCAAGATAGGAGGAGGAATAGAAATACTTTGAGAGATTTTCTCTGCTTTTTTTATGTATTTGTGTTTCCTCAATAAATTATTGTCAAGTTGAAAGCCAATGGGAAGCCTTTCCTCTGAGCACTGTCTGTCTGATAAAATCTTCTTATGCAAACTCACCTGCTTCACTCTACATGAGGAAGATTCTTTCTGAAGGCCTTGTTCGCAGTGAATGTGTGTGTGTGTGTGTGTGTGTGTGTGTGTGTGTTTGTGCATATGGGTACGCATGTTTAAATGTGAGAGACAGAGGAAAGAAAGAAATCTATTTTTGTAATGACAAATTTTCCCTCACAGAAATGGACGATCAGTTGACAACAAGATTGCTAAAAGAATATATATTTTTGTATTTTGTTCATTAGAACACTGTTAATTCCATCCCCAAAATCTGCATGTCAGCAGTCAGGATTTCAACACAGAACACTTTGAAAATGGAGAAAGAAATCACATGAAAGTTCTCCATCTTCAAAACCTGACTGCTGACATGTACATTTTTAGGGATTGTATTTTCTGTGGACTGAAGAACAAAACACAAAAAGAGAATCAAGACAAAAGAGAAAATATGCCTTTAGTCTGTAACAGGGATTCAGTGGTGTACATGGGGGTCAGTGGTTTACACAGGGGTCAGTGGTTTACACAGGGGTCAGTGGTGTACGTGGGGGTCTGTGATTTACACTGGGGTCAGTGGTGTACATGGTGGTCAGTGGTTTACACAGGGGTCAGTGGTGTACATGGGGGTTAGTGGTTTACACAGGGATCAGTGGTGTACATGGGGGTCAGTGGTTTACACGGGGGTCAGTGGTGTACATTGGGGTCAGTGGTTTGCTCAGGGGTCAGTGGTGTACATGGGGGTCAGTGGTTTGCACAGGGGTCAGTGGTGTACACAGGGGTCAGTGGTGTACATTTTGGGGTCAGTGGTTTACACGGCGGTCAGTGGTGTACATGGAGGTAAATTGTGTACATGGAGGTCAGTGGTTTACACGGGGGTCAGTGGTTTACACAGGGGTCAGTAGAGTACATGGAAGTCAGTGGTGTGTACGGGAGTCAGTGGTGTGCACGGAGGTCAGTGATGTGCACAGAGGTCAGTGGTGTACACAGGGTCAGTGGTGTATATGGAGTCAGTGGTGTACACAGGGGTCAGTGGTGTGCACGGAGGTCAGTGGTGTGCACGGAGGTCAGTGGTGTACGCGGAGGTCAGTGGTGTACACAAGGTCAGTGGTGTACACGGGGTCAGTTGTTTATACAGGGGTCAGTGGTGTACATTGGAGTCAGTGGCTTGCTCAGGGGTCAGTGGTGTACATGGGGGTCCGTGGTTTACACAGGGGTCAGTGGTGTACATGAGGGTCAGTGGTGTACATCGGGGTCAGTGGTTTACACAGGGGTCAGTGGTGTACATGGGGGTCAGTGGTGTACATTGGGGTCAGTGGTTTACACAGGGGTCAGTGGTGTACATGGGGGTCAGTGGTGTATACAGGGTCAGTGGTGTACACAGGGTCAGTGGTGTATACAGGGTCAGTGGTGTACACGGGGGTCAGTGGTGTACACAGGGTCAGTGGTGTATACAGGGTCAGTGGTGTACACAGGGTCAGTGGTGTATACAGGGTCAGTGGTGTACACAGGGTCAGTGGTGTATACAGGGTCAGTGGTGTACACGGGGGTCAGTGGTGTGCACAGGGTCAGTGGTGTATACAGGGTCAGTGGTGTACACAGGGTCAGTGGTGTACACGGGGGTCAGTGGTGTGCACGGAGGTCAGTGGTGTGCACGGAGGTCAGTGGTGTACGCGGAAATACAGTTATTCATACCTTTCCTACCGACAGGTGCTTTAAGACCAGTCTTCAACAACACTAAATCATACACATACTACAGACGCAGGCTTGTACACACACACAAACAAAAATATTATATATGCTATGTATCTAATGTGCGTATACAGGGACATGCAAATAGTCAAACAGCTGATGAGGGACTTTGATGTCAATGGATATTACAATGTACAACACACAAATATAATCAAAGACTGTTTAGAGCAAAAGACGTTCTAAACTCTTCAAAGACAGTACTTATGAAAGTATTTCATATTATTAATCTTATGATAACTTGCACATCAGCACAATTTTTCAGTAGTGCTTTTTTTTTTAACAATGTCTCCTTTCCCAGCCCAACCGTTCCTCTTAAAACATTCACACGGGTGCAATCTGAAGCTCCTATGGTGCAGAAAGCGCATGTCCTCTGTCCTCTTGCATGATGGGACAATATTCAAGACTGTATATCTGAAGGGAGTTCTTCTCTGGGTGTTTCACCATTCACTGAGCAGAAACAGGGTGGGTTAGGGACTTGGTGGTCTGCTGGACTGGAAAACTCTTCCCCCAAGGCAGGCAAGACACTGAGTGGCTTCATCAGTCTTCGAGTAATGTGACCGTCGCCTCATTAGAGAGCCAATGGAAAGGCTGCATGACAGTAAGCCCATCAATGCCAACATTGCAACCATGAGCCCTCAAACGGCAGTGGGAAAGAAATATTAGAGACAGACTAAAAGAGAGATGCGGCCCCCCTCTCCTCTCAAGCCAAATCCCTCCTTTCTGTGGCTGACATTTGTCACTGTTGGAGAAGGGATAGCGGGAAGGCATTCTATGAGTGGTTTGTACTGGCCGGAGGAGCTCACTGTACAAAGAGATGAAATCACCTAAAGCTATTATTTCAGGTCTTCAGTTTAAAGGGGGGTGGTGGCATAGAGAGTGAGACAGGGGGAGGAATGAGGGAGAGTCAGAGGGGGTGGGAAAGAGAGTGAGAGAGAGGGGGGAGAGAGATGGGGGAGAGAGGGTGAGGGGTACAGAGAGTGTAGCAAGAAGTGGCTGAGAAAAATAGAGGGAAAGTGTGTGTGAGAGAGAAGAGGGTGGAAAAGAGAAGCTGCTGGACTTAACTTTTAACCAAGGAGACAGAGAGACTTGGAGCAAGATAAGCATGACTAGTCCAATACCTCAATAAGATCTCTTCATTCTGTAATATTTAGTCAAATTCAACATGAGAGGGACTCGGTTGTACCCTGTTACATAAAAAGATGTGTCATATAAATCATATTAGTGAGATGACACTAGATTGACGTCCAGGACATTGTGAGTCATGTAGTTCTTGTCTGCAAAAGGGGCCATGTCGTCCACTAGGGGCAACGTTACCATCTTGGCTTGTCTGCTGTGGCTGCGAGATTATAAGATCCTTTTATTGCTTGGGGTTAACTTTACCTGAACCAGTTCGATTTTATTTATTTTGTCTGACATTAAAATTAGATTGCTGTGTAGCTATGTGCCTGGGTGCAACGCAATTGTGACATTTCACGGACAGAGTGGATTGTCATGTCGTCAGATTGTCACCTGCTTTTGTTGTCAAACGGAACAGCTGCAGCCCCTCTCTCCTCCTTCGGCTTCACCAAGAGACACAATCATAAAGGCCATAGACAAACAATGGAAGACTGGGGCAAGAAAAATCCCTATCATTTCCTAATTGCAACATTTCTATTTGTGACAGAACAAGCAATGAATGCCATTATATGTAGAGGAATCATTGTGCCATCTAAATTGCATTCATATAAATCTTTTTAGAGCTAGTCAACCAAAAATGAAAGTAAAACTTACTAGCATCAACACAATAGCAGTGGAGAGTTGAAAAGCTGTTGTTGTCAAAGAAGGGATACTCCTTTAAGCTCACCAGCAATGGTTAATTAAGTTAAAATGACCAGCATAGAATGTTCTTTTGTTTTTTGGAAACAGCTTTAAATTGGTCATTTTGATATGAAGCTTGCATTTGGAATTCATTATTAAAAATAATTACTACATAATCAAAAATGTTGCGGACAAATAATGAAAGCGTGTCCTCAAATAGAAAGTAATTTATAGTCTTTGCACCTAGGCTATATTTATTTATTTTACTTGCCTTTGAATTGCCTTTGAAAAAAATGTGTTACCTGGCTCAATTCTTTCATAGAATGCTCTACTTGAAACTCGAATTAAGACTTGAACTTTGTGACTTCAATGAGAGTAATAATGGTGGGACTGAGATGTTGATTTACTTAAGACTTTAAATTAAGAACATTTATGCACTACTGCCGGACTCTCTGGATGAGAACAACCTAATTACTAACATGTAATGTTGAGTATGCAGGGGTCAGATCCTATAACCAGAGACAATGTTATGTCCAGCATTTACTCCAAGAAAGAGGTTTAACCTAACAAAACTACAAAGTCACGTAGTGAAGGAAGCATGTGTACTTATTTGTAGGCTAGGCTGGTACAAACCCTAATTACTATTCCTAGCCTGATACGACCCAAACCGAGGCACCCAACAAAGTTAATTCTTATCTCTGCTATGACGCATGAAATATAATCATTTAGACACGTGGACTAAGTCATCCATAACATTTGCATAGCTCTCATTAAGGTTACCAGGGAATGAATAATGATTGACAAACCTGTGTGTGTGTGTGTGTGTGTGTATGTGTGTGTGTGGAAAAACCAAAGGAGTACAAACAAAGAATACGGTGACTGTGAGGACAAAACGTGTCTGGGTGGATGAGGGAGGGGGGACAGGGATGGGGAGGGCTTGGAAATAACCCCGCTCATCTCCCTTCACTTTCTGCCCGCTACAACCCGGCAGAGTTTCTATGGCAACCTCTCAAAAAAGCGGTGTGCGGTGAATTGTGGATTTGAGATGTGCCGTCTGATTACGGTGTGCAGAGGGACGGCCGGCTTCTCTCCCCCGTAGACAGCCCCTTCCTCTGTCAGAGTAAATTGGTGGAGTGCTCCGGTGAAAAACCGCACTCCATATGCTCCTTTTGATGTGGGCTTCTCCGGGCTCTGTCAGGCTGCCAAGCCACAGTCTGTGTGTTTCTGGTCCAGTCAGAGAGATAGGCTTTACGTTGGATTCTACGGCTCTCTGTAGAGTGGCTCATTAATACTGGAACTCAACACACGCTCGGCTCATCTGTCTGCTGCAGATAGACTCGTCACTGAGCTTTGAGCTGAGATGATGGCAAAGAGTAGAGGGAAACCAGTGACACCGACGATGCCACGTGGCTTGCCTTGCATGTCCATTCTGTAGAGGCAGCAGGTACAGGTCTTCCGCCGTGTCACTGCGAATGACCGCCCACACCCCCTTGCTTCGATTCCCCGTTGCGCCTTTGTGCTGTTTGGCCCTCGGTTTTTTCTCATCAAGTGACAAACCGCAGTGTTATCTTCTGTCTAGGGAACTCTATGTTAAGATTGCACACTGTTTGATTTCAGGACTAGCTTTCGTCGAGAAACCGCGAACACGTGTGCGCCCGACGCGGTTCGGTGCGGTCTCTCGCAGTGAACCTCTATTTGTTCGTCTGGTCTATTCTGCCGGTTAGGGTTCTGTCTCTGTGTAAGCTATAATGTGAGCGACAGTGTTGTGTTCCCTCTGTAGGAGAAGGGTGACTGTCATTCAGTGTGGCCTGTCTTTGACAGCCGTGTCTGGCACTAAGGCTATTCTATGAGATGGTTATTCCAAACTACCCCCCCCCCCTTCTGTGAATGCTCTGGAAGTGACTGATGTTTCCACGGCGTGGGGGCTATCAATGGAACGTCCACGAGACGCGAACAACTCTGGAGGTTCAGTCTGGCCTGTACGTTCCCGTTTTGACGTCGTGCCTTGAGACACACTTCAAGCTCACTCATCTTCTCCCTCTCCCTTGCTGTCCTTTTCTTCCTCTCTTTCTCCCCCTTTCCCTTTCTCTTTCCCTCCCCCTCTCTGTAACTATGCTACTCTGATGCTGTGTTGGGATGTCCGCGAGCTATGCCAGTCCCCCCTGTTAGCGGCCCGCTACAACCCAACGGGATCGGCGGTCACACAGAGGCCCGTCTCAACGCGACGTGCCTGTTAATGCCGTCACACTACATGGGTCTCAGTCATCACGCATGGACAGAGGAGACGCGGACGGACAATTCAGCATCACTGAGTATTATTCTTTCATATAAGGAATGTCTGCGTGATATTTTCTCCCCAAAAACGGAAGAGATTGACAGGGCCCATGAGTCACGTTCACAACGCTGCCTTCGGGGTGACTGTCCGTTCCTATCCGAGTCAGAGAGCGTAGCGTAGCAGTGGAGAAAGTACTATATATTTTCTGGCCAAAATGGTCGACTGTGTTGTGGTCGAGACGACGTGCCTTGGGTTCAGATGTGTCCGTAGGGGTGATCTGAGGTACTGGGTTGCTATTCTGTTCTGTGTCTGCACTTGTTCATTCCCATGATATTCAAAACGCAACGGAATAGTTGTCCTCAGTCTGTTTTTATGGGATTTATTTGATTCAATGCCATCACACGTTTTAGGCAAATGTTAGTTCTTGTATTTGACCCAGATTTCTGACTCGAGCCCCCTGTTGATGAATGAGATTGTATGTAGCACACCTAGCTGTGTACAACTCTATTTTAAACAACGCGTAGTAAACAGTGCCCTCTGCTGGCCGACATGATGTGGCTTATGAAAGCTCGACAGCCCACCATGGTGTGGAATCTAATTCCAATGCTGTACCAATAAATTCCAACTGTTAAATTCTGTATAAACGTTGGAAATTAATTATGTCTGTTTTTCCAAGCACTCATGTTCAACCCCCCAGAACACACACACACACACACACACACAGTCCTAACCCCCCAGAACACACACACACACACACACACACAGTCCTAACCCCCCACAACACACACACCTCTGATTAATTTCGCCAGTGGCCGGCATTAACCCTCCGACTTCAACCAGCTCGACTCCAATCCCCAGTCGGTGACTCCCTAGCCGTCCCCTATCCCCTTCAGCTCCTCTGCCCCTCCTGTCCCAAGCTCCACAATTACTCTGTCGTGGCCTCCATCAACCCCAAGTACCCCCCCCGGCTCCCGGGTCCAGGTCCGATAGTGGAATGTTGAGTGCGTACAGCCCCCTCCCTTGAGCCCAGGGGTTCATCATGCACGCCCCTATACTTCATTCCATTCCAAAAGTGTGCCCTCTAAGAGCGACCACATTTTTATCTGAGCCCGGTGATTGTGACAGATCGGCCCAATGACACACACACACACGCTAACACACACACACAGATGCACGTGAGATGGCCAGGGGTCTGGGCAGGGAGGCTCCTGATATAAAGCCCTCCCACGATGGGGCCAGTGTCCTGCTCCTAGCTGTGTCACCACACACCACGTCTGTGCCACCACACACCACGGACAGACGGGCAGCGGCCAAGCCTCCACCATGAACGACATCTACAAAGCAGCGGTACGTCCCACTGGGCTCCTGAAGCAGGGTGCATTATCGGGGGGGGGGGAGGGAGACAGAGAAACGGTCTGTGTTCTTTTGGGAGCATAGTAAGGATCTGTTTCAATTGCAGTGTTACTCGACTTTGAATACTCTGCGATGCCAGGGTGGAAAACAGATTTCAGGACACGTTTTAGATTATGTTGTCTCTGCCGAGTTAGTTCATATGATGTTTTGTTAATATGTCTTTCCTCCTCACATTTCTGTGTTTTGCAGTGTAAAAATGTAGATAGGTTGCTGTTCCCAATGGACATTAACCTCAGAGTTTTGGACTCAACCTTGATTGTGAGGAAATGTATCTTGTAGTATAAATATGGTTGAACTACAAACGATATTGTTTAAGTAAACAGATCCTTCTATTAATTTACTGTGGATATTCTCCAGGCAAAAGTCCAACAATTTAGCAATTTGGAATTCTGGCATTGCGCAGATGATTGAACTTCCAATACAGCCCATGTCCATCAAGCGAACATCCACAAAACCAGCCTTTGACGAGCGAGGAAAGATACCACACACATTTATAGATGCCATGCCTCTCGAAGCCTATCAGGGCTGATAAGAGCACTCCAGGGGTCAGGACAAGACAAGGCTTTGGTCCACACTGTGGACTGTGGACACTGTGACTACAAATGGAGCAGTCCCCCTTCTTGTGGGCTAATTTTGGCCAGTTGCTCAGAGCCTTCAGCATGTGGGTTTCTGTGGTGCCAGAGGAGGGCTTCAGGTCTAGATTTCCCCCCCCCCCCCCCCCCCCCGACCAAAACCCAAGGCTGAATTCCAGCATTATCTCTGTGAGCCTCTGGGAGGGCTGTATGTTTATCTTTCTAGCTATCTCTGACTGCTGCCCAATAGCCCACTGGGTTGTCCATGCTTCCACTTGGCATTATGGGAGCTCAAAGGAGTCATACACAGGGAATACACCCTGGAATAGGTGCGTGTGTCTGTGTTCCTCAACATTTTGATGGACAATGCCCTTTTTCCTATAAATCATTGGAGTGTGTGTTTAATGCAGACGACAGACAGTAACTCTTTCATAAGCAGCTGTCTCCCTCTCTCATTGGCAGTAGCTTTTCCAGGATTACTGTTCCATTGTTGAATCAGACCCATAGCTATGCTAATTTAAAGCACTCTGTATTGTGTTCTTTATCTGCGGTTTCTGATCCTCCTGTCAATGTATTTTAAACCTGCCTCACTGGTCCAGGGCTCTTGTATGAAATATAGGTTTTGTGTTTTGTGAAAGATGGATGACCAAGTGTGACTATAAATAAGTGTACCTTGCGGGGGGGGTCGTATAAACTAAAGCAATATTCAAAGTCAACTGTTTCAAAGAATGTCTGCTGACAGGTTTCTGGAGCATTCTTTCAATACACCATACATCTGCAATAACTTGTTTTGGTATGGGACTGAATTTGAAAAAACTTCTTCAAACAGGAATACAGTTAATAGAAATGCTTGTAAAAAGCATGAGCAAATCCAGTTAAAAAGTGGATTCCATAACTCAAATGTCTTTTTTTTTTTTAAAAAAACATTCAATTTCTTCAACAGGTAGAACAACTTACAGACGAGCAGAAAAATGGTATGTAAAATGTGTATGTTATGATTTAGTCTGTCTCCTGTCTCGGCCTCGAAATGAAACAAATCTAAAGCTGAAAGAAAATTAGGCCAACTTGTAATAAGCTAAATGGACTGATCACGGACCGGTACTGTGTGATGCAGAGTTTAAGGCGGCCTTTGACATCTTCGTCCAGGACGCCGAGGACGGATGCATCAGTACCAAGGAGTTGGGCAAGGTGATGAGGATGCTGGGACAGAACCCGACCCCCGAGGAGCTCCAGGAGATGATCGACGAGGTGGACGAAGATGGTAAACAGACGCACACAAAACACACAGACCGAAAGCGACATCCTACACGAACGTAGTACGTCATCCTGCGCAAAGTACTTCCTCGGACCTGGTCACTCTCGAAAGTGTGGGGTTAGCTCGTCACAAGCCGAGGACAGTTGCACACCACAAAGACAGACACGCGTCAGTCTGCTCATCAATAGGCCAATTCATGGCTTGCTGATGGCTTGGCCGCGGACAGTTGTACACTGTTCTCGGTGAGGCCATAAACATGCAGGAGAATATCTGCTTATGTGCTAAGTATCGAAGATGGGCTCGCTGATGCGTGGCATGTTCCTGTTGACGTCTTTTGCAGGCAGTGGAACGGTGGATTTCGACGAGTTCCTGGTGATGATGGTGAGGTGCATGAAGGACGACAGCAAAGGGAAAACAGAGGAGGAACTGGCAGACCTTTTCCGCATGTTTGACAAGTATGTGTCCTCATAAGTAAATCACAAGACTCTTAATAAGGGGAAGTACTCCGGAAAAGTATCTATTTATAAGCTTACCCTGCTAAGCACACACAGCCTGAAGAGGTTTAATAGTCTATTGGATTATACTGTCCTTTTCGCCCGGACTGGCATGTTTAATACTGTAGGAGTAACTTATCCTGTCACCAATGTGGCAGGAAAGCAGGATTGGCCTGCGGCTGCATGTTTACTTCACACATATGATTCCATCTGAACGTTCAGGGGTTTGATTTTCCAGCTATAGAATTAGATGGCTCTTGATAACCACATTGTTCTTTGTAAAAAGATTTTATGGGTTGAAAAGTTTAAACTGGATCACTAGGATATACAAATAATCACTAGGATATACAAAAACAGTAATGCACACTGCGTCGTTTTTGCTTGGAAGCATTCACATACCCAGCTTAACGGATCTTTGAAGCAGTATAATCCTCATCTCTTATGACCCCCCCCACCCCCTCCCCACACTCAGGAATGCGGATGGATACATAGACCTGGAGGAGCTGAAGATGATGCTGGAGGCCACAGGAGAGGCCATCACTGAGGATGACATCGAAGAGCTCATGAAGGATGGTGACAAGAACAATGACGGGAAAATTGACTATGACGGTAAGGTTTTCACAACACATTCTGCTGAGAAAGAAACACGGGTTCCACAATTACCAATGTGTCCTTCATTCATGATGCAACTGAACCACTCTGTTGATATTTCACAACTAGAAAAGGGCATTATGAATAATGAATTACCGTAATATTCACAAGTCTGGCTATGTAGTAACCAAAGTGAGGATGCTTTTCTGCTTTTCGTTGTGTTCAATTTATATTGTATTTCGGTTATTGTCAGATGTTCTCTTTCCTTATCCTTCCAGAGTTCTTAGAGTTCATGAAAGGAGTAGAATAAAAGCATCAAGAGAAGAAAGAGTCCCCTGGCCCTTAGTAACATTTTGTTTATTTCACTTCAACGTCATAGAAATCTATGACAACTGGAGGTTGACGTTTGGAAGTCATCGGCAGAATGTCTGAACGACATTGCAAGATTTCGTTGAATAATCGAATTGTTCATGTATTTTTATAACTTTCTACAATTTCTTGCATTGTTGTAAATACAGTTTTTAACTGGTTTTGGTGTACTGCATTATGTAAAGGTAAACAAATGGAAAACCTCACATCTACAACTCATTTATGACTTTTAGCAGTTTGGCTACTTGCACTATCTAACATTTTTTTAAAATACCATGTGTTTTTTGTAGTGCCACAAGCAGTTTGCAAGTCTCTTCTTTTTCCAGGATGATGACTTTGTGCTGACGGTCAGAATGCAGTTTTAAACACCTCCTATTAGACAGATGAGAGTACATCTGTTCCTCCTGGACTCTCTAATTACCCCACACTTTGATCAGCCTGGTGGTAGTCTCAACATTCATTGAAATGCCATGTAGCCACGATGCAGACATGGTATAATGTAACGGTTGTATGTTTAATCCCTCAGGGCTAGTTAATCTGCTGAAGAGCCTGTGGTGGATGTACTCACCATACGTCTGCATGCCAGTAATAAATTTGTACACTCAAGTAATAAATACGTTCGCAGTCAGGCAAAGTCTGGTTTGACTGGACTTATTTGCAGTTGTTCTTTCAGTTGAGATTTTTTTTGCTTTTCTTAGCCATGATAACAAACAAAAGTTGTCTTCCTTTCATTAAAAGTGTAACACTTCTGGTTTACTATAAAAAGCATACAAAGGGACATAACTCAATTAGATGACATTTATTTTCCCTATTTTCTTCAACACTTTCTTCTGATTGTCTTCACATTGTATTACTCTCCAATCGATATCCCTGTACATGTTAGTCCCAAGTCCTAAACAGAGGATCTTTTCGCAGGGGTAGGTATGTGGAAGGTTGAACATTTCCCTGTATTCCTTTGGTTGGAGGGCCGGTGTCTGGTTACACAATGTATTGAGACGAGAGCTATTTATGTCTAATCACGTTAGTGCCCATTTAAGGGGATCAGATTTGACCGACACCAGTTGACAATCAAATTCCTTTAGCCTGACAATATAGAGAGACCCAGTTCAGGGAACAAAAGGCTCTGTGCTAAGGCATGTGAACCAAGGTGTCAGGGCACTACACTGACATCCAGTGTGGTCTGTGTGTCGGATAGTACATTTCTGTTGAGTTAAGGTGTTTAAAAAATATTACCCGTAACAGTGTGTCATGGGAAAACATAATCCTGGCATTTTTTGCTAAACATTAAGGTTCAATTAATTGATGTCAGCACATTAGCAGGAAATGGGAAAGATGCACCACACTGTTGATAGCCCTATTACTAATCTTTTGCCATCTAAAGCAATGAGTCAAGCATAATATTTTTTCCCTTTTTATCCTAATTTTACCAGTGAAGTGTGAATGAGAACAACAACCTGGGAGATATTTAGATTGGCTTCCTTAAATCCAGGACAGAACAAATGATTTTCCCTAAAATTTACAACAATGTTTGAAAAAAGAAGTATCAATTCGTTGACTCATCTTTCCTTTATTTTTATTTTTTTACTTTTATGTCATTTTTTCTCCCCAAGTTCCTGATATCCGATCTGTGATTAAGGCCCTGCCGCAACATCCAACCCACTCAGGACAGCCAATGTCAAAATATGTGTCCTCCGTAGGACATCCAGTGCCGTTTAGATCATTACCATGCTGCTCGCTCAACCAGGAAGCCTGGACCAAAACTGTATAAGCTGGAAGGAATGCACTCGCCAATGTTCTAACTAGACTGAGCTCACAGACACCCAAGCCAGCATGTCCATGAAAAGTGTATTCCATAACTCAGGGCCGATTTCACAGTCACAGATTAAGCCTAGTCTAAGAGAGAAACAAGCTCAATGGAGTTTTTTATTTAACTTGTTTTTTTAGTCCTAGACTAGGCTTAATCCGTGTCTCCGAAACCGGCCCTCAATGTTACACTTTTCAAGTGAATGCCAGGTATTGACGTACAATGAGATTCAATACTGGGACACAAGCATTCTCTTATTGACTGATGATGTACTGACGTAACAAGACGTCCTTTAGGGAGGGGAACAGGTATCTGTCAGTGTAGACAAAAACTCTCCCCCACTGCAACAAGACAAAGGGGCTAGTCATGAACTACATTAAACAGAGGGCAGAGCACGCCTCCTATCCACACTGATGGAGCTGAAGTATAGCGAGCTTCAAGTTCCTCTGTGTCCACATCACTGACAAACTAACATTGTTCACACACACACCCGGACAGTAATGAAGAAAACGTGTCAGCGACTCTTCCAACATGGAACACTGAAAAAATTTGGCATGACCCCTGGGGACCTTGAGAAGTTCTTAAGCTGCACCGATGAGAGTATTTCAACAGACTGCATCACAGCTTGTCCATAACAACTGCCCCGCCCTTTAAAAAAAAGTACACCCCTAATTTCAATAGAAGGTGTTGCCCTCTTTGGCTGAAATAATTTAATGTAGCGATTTCCTATAACTGTCTATCAGTCTCTTATGTCGACTGTGAGGAATTTTTGCCCAATATTCTTTAGAGTACTGCTACTACTGTGACATGTGAGGGAATTCTTACCCTTATGTCACCAGCTCCATGCTTTGCGGTTCATATTAGGTTCTTTTCAAAGGTAGTGTTTTGTTTTCGCCAAGCATGGCATCTGGGATTGTTGTCAAACAACTCAGCCTTCAACTCATCTGTCCATGGCACAACGTTCCAGTAGTTATGATCTTTAATCAGAAGTGTGTCTTGATATTTATTTGAAAGCAGAGGTTTCTTCCTTCCTGTAGGCCATGTTTGTGCAGTTTCTTTCTGACAGTTGGCTGGTAGATCCCTTGAAATTACAAGGGTTTTTTAGGGAGTTCTGTAATTATCTTTCGGTCAGCGCTTGGACTGAATTAAGTGGAGTGACCTGTCCTATGTAGATTACCAGTGGTCTGAAATTTGTAGATGATCCCTCAGACAGTGGAACGAAGTCCTTCAAATTGCTTGGAAATCTCTTTGTAACCTCTCCCAGACTCATGGGCATCAATAATATTTCATCTAAGTGCCTTGGATATGTCTTTTGGCCTTGGCATGTGTTACCACACACCCATATGGTTGAGACCAAACCACACCAAATGTCTGAACTGTTTGGAAGGCTGGACCCTCCCATGTTACCCTCCAATGATTAATGATTTGCACCTGTTTTGGTGCAGGTATTTCTAATCTTTGTCATTTTATCTTATGGTAAATTTCGGTACAACAATTATTTTCTACACAAGGAAATTCCATTTATGTTTATTTTAATTGCATAAATGGTTTAAAAGATAGTTAGTTAGTTTAGTTGGGTTACCTTTGGTCAGAATGTGGTCAGAATTTAGCTCAAAAATCCATGTGTCCAAATACTTTTCAAGGGTGTGTACTTATTTTTTCACAGTACTGTAAGTATCAGCTGATTGACACTAATCTTTTCTGATTTAATGCAATGTGTTGACATGAGATTTTAAGATGCATTCCAGAATTGTTGGCCACTGGATGAAAAAGTGTCGCTGTTGAGCCAAAACAGGTTGCAGAAAATTGTATCACCTATATGCCAATATTTACTCAATTACATCAGAGCCACTCTCTTTTAAACTTCCACACAACAACATAGACATCCAGTCCAAAATTATAGTTCTGAAAAAATATTTAGTTATTCCCATAAAGTTCCAGACTGCATCTGACACTGGGTAACACTTGTTTTCTGTTGTTCTCATAAGAGTCACCACAGTGACATGGATCTTTTCCCATTTAATAACATTTTTGAATAGATTTTTTCCTATTCATTGCAGATTAGAAGAACTGTGACACAGGTATTCCCAGTGAAAGCAATGAATTGACATATTTTCCCAATGAATAAAGACATATTGACATAACTATCGATTACTTGACACCCATCTTCTTGTTGGCTGAAATGTGTTGACATAACCATCAATTGGTTGAAACTTAACTTTTTGCAAAAGCTTACCAGGATTGAGTTTAGAAACTGATAATGACCTGAACCCAAATAAGTGATCAACAGTAGCAAACAGGTATTTCTGTTGACGAAATCATTGGCAGTAGCTTTTCCAGGTAAATAAACAATCAGCTATTACACGTTCAAAGAAAAACTGTGTGGAGTTATCGTTCTTACCACTGGGTGTCAGTAGAAATACTGAAAATTACAGAAAGGCCATTGTCATTGTCAGGCTATAATGACATCATATTAACAAAAATCAAATCCCAATTATGTTATTTAACTTGAATTGAAACCACTGCCGAAGGAGTGCAATACAAACCAAGTATTAGTTGGATCAGTTATTGAACATCTGATACAGCTGTTTCAAGTGAGCCATAATGAAGACAAATTAGGGCTACTATTCTAAGGACATGAAGTAATACTAAACAACGAAACACTCAAGTGTATATTAACAATAACAAAATAAGTATGAATTTTAAAGGCTAAGAGACAAACAAAAGTGTGCCAACTTCAGAATAAATAAGTTAGAGTGTGTGAACAATCAGAATGATTGGATGGTTAGTCAGACAGAGCAACGTCACACAGACAGACACTTACAATAGGTCTGGATGACTAAGCCCAGGACGGGAAATGAAAACTGGCTGAATGAAAGGCCTTGATTCTGGAGAAAGCTCTTGGACATCACTGCATCAACAGCTGGGGTCCTGCTCTTTGTAATATTCATTCTGAAGTATTCTGTGAGAGTCAAGCAGTGTGTCCTTGTAGGGCATTTGTAGTTAGTGAGAACCAGAGTTCCTCAAAAGCCCTCACAAGTATAGTAATCCAAGGAAAACTAGTTTTGTCTGGGCCTAGAAAGGCCATTTATGGATTAGGGGTTAGGTTTAGGATTAGAATGAGTTTTAGTTTACAGTTAGGGACTTAGGGAGAGAAGGAACATGGATTTCTTCTTTTCCACAAGGACATTAAAGTAAATGTGTGTCTGTATACTGAACTAATCAAAGCAGAGTATCCAAAACACATTTCCACAGCAACTTCATTTTTAAAACTCAGTTTGTTCCCAGATCTGGCCATTCACAACGCAGCCTTCATATTTGTGCTCCATCAATGAAATTAATAATCTGCTTGAAATGTACACAACAACACAACCCGGTGCCAAACCTTCAGTATGCGTTGGCCACAGTCAATGGAAGGTCGGCGAGAGTCGGAGTAGTAGTGGATTCCGGTGGTGTGTCAATGTGAATGAATGGTTCAGGGTGTGGTGGCAGTGGGCAGGGAGCGGGAGTGATTCATAACTGTTGACTCATGCCTCCTGTCATTAAGACACGCTGCCGTTTAAGAGTTAGGTAATATCTACGACACATAGGACGCTTGTGGCCCGCTCTAATGTTGAGCCCGATGCTTTGCCCATGTAGCAAAGGAGAGGTGGATGTAAATACGTCTCATCGACCAATGTTATATAATTGGACCCTTTCCATTCATTAATCGAGCGTGCGTGCGTGTGTCTGCGTTAACCCCGCGCGGAAATAGGGACCAGCGTGACGTAAAGTTGTGTGCAGAGTGTTCTCACGCAGTAGATCGATCCACTATCAGTCAAGTGACGCACAGTATGACATCAAATGGCATCTAGTGAAATAGGAGATAGTAAACGACGGATGTGCAAAAACAAATATACAGTTGTAAGCAACTCAAATGTGTTTCCTGTAACATCTGATATTATCACTGCTTTCAGATAACACCAGCTACTTTAAAATGAAAATTGTAGTACTTTTACGATTGCGATTATTACACAATTCATTGATTTTCCTTTCGTTAACTGACATGTGCTGGAGTTCCTTACAGCGAACTTGTAGTGAACTTGGTGGGGCTTGATTGAAAGTTGACGGTTTTTGAGCTTATGAGATTCCTGTTTAACTCGCTTGACTAGATGAAATACTCTTGGAATTGTTCCAACAACAGATACCATCCATGGTGTTATTTCTAGAAATGTCTAATTCACCATGGACGAAGCAACAAAACACAAGAGTTTCACGTCAGAAACTTGTCCTGCTTTTGGTGATCGGATCCATTTGTGTTCAAGGCAGAACACTTGATATAATATGAAACTGCAAATGATCTGTCTTTGATGTTTGCCTCAAACACTATTGATACCTTAGGGTGCGAGGATAATTTCATGCACTGAGTTGAGAGTATTCTCCAAAATAGATTCAAAAGCAGTTGTGGGGAATCATCACTCTTGATCTAAAAGCCAAACAATTTACTCCTGCTAGATGCAAAGTAGATCTCAAACAGAATGTGGCACCTCAAACCTTTTTTCATGAGGATATAAGTAGTTGGTTTGGTCCTTGTTTCTATAAATGCACAAAGAGAGAGTGGAAAGACAGAAAATCAGACTGGAACAGATAGAATATTGTATTATGATGCTTCAACCCACTTCTCCCCTCCAGAGAACACTGAAGTACTGTTCGGCCCCACTAACCACAATGGGCCATGGAAAAGCCCGGATTCAAGAAATAGAAATCTCCAAATTCCACTGTTCTATTTATAAATTCCAATCAATGAGAGCAATTGTTTTTGTTTTAATGTTTCGTTACGTTAAAGAAAATGCTTTGTCAATTTTTGAGATATGTAAAAGAGATGGTGGCCTTTTTCTGTTTGAGATTCGTTACAAAAACACTCTACATTTTTAACACAACCGTGTCAGAAATCACAAATCATGAGACAGACAACTCTAGCTACTGACACACAAGTATGTCCTCTAAATTATATGTTTTGTATATGTTGTAGGCATATAGGAAAAGAGACTGAAGCGGAACTCCCTTACTCTGGATTAACCCATGCATCAAGTGACATCATTACAATGGTAAATTGTGGGCTGGGATTCTAGGGCAGAGGGATGGATTTGATTGGCTCAACCAGCTATTTTACACTGTCAGTGCCATATGGTCTTAGATCAGTGGGATAGAAGCCAGGGTTACAGTGTTCCATTCCCACCAACGACCCGGCTTTGTGGCCAGGGTTTATATATCCATGGGAGATAGCCTGGGTTTAGAAAAGTATTAGCATTTTCACAAATTCAAACATTCTCTCATGAAATGCAATTTAAAACTCGTCAGTTGGTTAATAATGAACTTGTCATAGTTCAATACAGAATGATTAGGGAGGGTTTGCCTTCCAAAATTTGTCTTCAGATGATAAGCACATCTTTCATATGAAGGCCTGTTTTGTATGAGGTATATTTGATCGACCAGGCTTGAGAAACATTTAGATTGTTACAATCAACAGATATAAGTGAACTGAAGACTTAGTTGTGCCTTTTTCTCTGCCCTTTCATTTACTGGAATGGTCGAATCTTTGAGTAGATTTATTTTTATTACTTTGTTGCTTGAATATCTGATCGATGTAATGGATAATCTTTATCACTAGGGAAGACAACTGAGACAGTAGAGTGGGTGTATTGCTTTCTCTACTGTCTCTGTCTGAGCTTGAGCACAGACTGTGAACAATGGTGGCAGAAAACGCAAAATACTGTCTGATCGCAACAGGAAAATCCCTTGATGGGCCACTTTGAGTACACTGGCGTCTTATGTGGAACAGAGAATCAAGGGAACAGACCCCATAAAGAACCATAGAAACCACTTCAGGATAAAGACAAGGTAAGAACAGCCAATACCTGCATGTGAATGTCAAACCAGTATACCTGGCTTTCACGTTTCACTGTGTTTGTAAGTTTCAGAATTCACCACTGTTCCACCAATACCTCATTGGCTGTTTCATTTTTTCTTTCTGTCAGATAATAGAGAACATACCTGATTCTTCTTATATGTATTAAAAAAGTAAAACCTTATTTTCTTCTACCAGTCTAGGCCAAGTCAAATTTGGCTTTATTTATAATTTTAACCTAAACAAAACATTTACCTAATCAAACCTATGACTTGTTGCTCTAAAATCTGTCAACAAAAAAGTAGAACACATTTTTGTAAACCTGAAAAAAAAGAGGAAATCCAAATGAAACTAAGCAGTGGGTGCACTTGACTTCTGTGAGTGTTCGGGAATACCAAAGGGCTTGGCCTTTTCTCATCCCTGGAAAATCCCCTTGGTTTTTGCCCAGCCAGTGTCTCAGGTGAGTGGAGGGAGTCACACCCACTGATAGGGGTAACTTGTCATATTAAGTGAAGTGACCGATTGATTTGTTTTGCACCGTATTTGTGCTGTTGTAGCTGTATCAGTGCAGTAGAATTCATTATAAAAATCTGAAAAACAAATGTGAATAATATAAAATCACCACACCATCCTAATGAGTGCAGGCTGGAATGGTCCCGGCCGGATGGTGGAGTTGGCCATGGAAACAGTAGCTTCTGGTCCTAGCAGATGGCATCCTTAACTCTCCCGCATATTTCATGTGGCTCCGCTTTACACATGACGCAGTGCTTTCAGCGCCAACCCTCACACTTGTCTTTCTACAGACTACACCAGGGACCTGCAACTGGTGCCCCCCCCACCCCCCACCACGGCCTCAGTCCCCTAATCCTGGAGAAACTCCATTTGATTGATACAATACAGTCATATTTTCACATATCACCGGTATGGGAAATTAGTAGTATACATTCCCGACAACTAACAGCAGATTGAGTGCGCAGGCCCACGATCCACCGTAGTCCCCAATATTTATTTCCTGCGTTAAAGTGACCCATCCCTGTACTCCATATTTCTCAGAAACTATTCAGGTGTTTGTTTTGGTTTGTACATGCATGTGGAGAGAGAGATATGACTCACCCAGTAGATAGGGGAATATCTTTCTTGAAAATGAGATGCTTTCTTATCTAAATACTTCCTGAAAAGATAACCCACTTCCTGGTTAGATAAGGTAGAGCCACATCATTTTACCAGTGATGATACAGTAGCTGCATCGCTGATTTGGATAAAAGACCTGCTTATTGCTACTGACTCAAAAGACGGCTTACTGAACAATATATATACTGGATTGATTCTGTTACTAAACTCTAGTGGAACTTTTTACCAATGAAGTAACTTCACATATGTGGATGAAGTAACTTCACATAATTGGATGAAAACCTTCTACCACTTAAGCTTCTATGAATATGTAGAATGTCATAGAGTCACAGACTGACTTTCCCATGGTTGATTTAACTGTAGGCTCATTTGTTGAAGTACAGTATCTGCACAATGTTGTGTCCTTGTCATGAAGGTTATCAAGCTTGTTTTCAAGCTCAGCTGATAATCAATGGAAAGTCTAGATATTACTGGAAAAACATAGAGATTAAAATAAAAAAAAGTCACTGATGACCTAAGTGCATATGGGCACAATCAGTTGAAACTTATTTTGAATTGACTGTGTGTGTTTTAGGTTTGACGCTTTATATGTATGGCAGGGGGTGTGGTATATGGCCAGTATATCATGACAAAGAGCTATTCTTAAGCATGATGCATCTCTGAGTGGAAACAGTGCTTAGCCATGGTATATTGGCAATATATCACAAAGCTCTAAGACACCTTATTGCTCATATAAACCGGTTCATAGTGTAACAAGAACTTGTGAAAAAAGCCTATACTTATGTAACTTCTCAACAATCCTGGGATGTCACACAAAACTAGCCTAATATGTAACTGTCCACATACCCTAGTTCAGCCATCCACATCTTCAAACTCACTTTTCCATCTCTGCGTGGGTCAACATGCTAGTGCTAAATCCAGAGCTTTGTCTGTTCCATTACAGAGATGAGTGGAGGAAGCAATGCTAATGGCCTTATATTTGATTCATGGATTCAATGGAATTAAACTGTAATCCCCACAAGAACATGAACTAACATAGGGACAACAGTGGATTACATTCCAATTAATGTACAGTTCTGTGAAATGATGGCCAATCTAAACAAAATACAGAAATAAATGACATGATCTCTGCGACAGAAGAAATGTGAAGGTTCCTCTCACGGCTGCTGTTAATTTCCTAATTGATAGCAAATTGGGTTGTGTTGGATTAGATATTATTTTACCCAAACTAAATCCCCAATATGTCCAATGTGTTCCCAGAGTTTGGAGCTGAATAGTATTAATTAAAATATTTCCAAAGTGGTCCTAGATGATTAAAAGGCACAGGTCATTACGGTCCATAACGTGTATTTTCTGACTAAACCATGTACTCCTGGATGTGGAGAAACAGTTGACAACTAATGATCTGGATTCTAGTAACCTACATATGTCGTGATTGTTGCAAATCAATATGACCCAGTTCATCACATACTGTATGTCGATAAGATTACATCCAGATCACATCCATATGTGGGACCTAATTCAGCCTCGATCTCACTCCTGGTTAAGGTAGGCCAAAACAACATAAGGCAGAGAACAAAAAAACACTCCATGTCATTCCTGTACGTTTGGCCAAATGGTGAGATTAGGATTATTCTGCACAGCCAGCCATGACAACATCTGCCTTCCACTGGCGAACCGTGACTAATGAAAAATCCTCCCAGTGATGACGGCATAAATTCAGATGAGATCTCTTGTACACTGGAAAAGCTCAATGGTCTGATGCAGTGCTAGGAGAGAACTGAGTCGACACCTGTAATGGATATAATTCAGTCTCTTTATTTCCATGACGGAAGTGACTATCAGTTTATAATTTGTGAAAGAGATCATTTTAAAAGGAGTACTGTTTAATGTCATAGTTGGAGATAATTATTCAAAGGTAACACACTACCATTCAAAAGTTTGGGGTCACTTAGAAATGTTCTTGTTTTTTAAAGAAAAGCACATTTTTGTCCATTAAAATGACATCAAATGAATTAGAAATACAGTGTAGACATTGTTAATGTTGGAAATAACTAATGTAGCTGGAAATGGTAGATTTTTAATGGAATATCTACATAGGCGTACAGAGGACCATTATCAGCAACCATCAGTCCTGTTCCAATGGCACGTTGTGTTGGCAAATCCAAGTACATCATTTTAAAAGGGTAACTGATCATTACAAAATTCTTTTGCGATTATGTTTGCACAACTGAAAACTGTTGTGCTGATTAAAGATGCAATAAAACTGTCCTTTGACTTGTAGATTATCTAGAGCATCAGCAATTGTGGGTTTGATTACAGGCTCAAAATGGCCAGAAACAAAGAACTTTCTCCTGAAAGACATCAGTTTATTCTTGTTCTGAGAAATGAAGGCTATTCCATGCGAGAAATTACCAAGAAACTGAAGATCTTGTACAACGTTGTGTACTACTCCCTTCACAGAACAGCATAAACTGTCTCTAACCAGCATAGAAAGAGGAGTGGGAGGCCCTGGTGCACAACTGAGCAAGAGGACAAATACATTAGTGTCCAGACTCAATGTCAACAGTGAAGAGGCGACTCCAGGATGCTGGCCTTCTAGGCAAAGTTTCAAAGAAAAACCAATATGTCAGACTGGCCAACAAAAACAAAAGATTAAGATGGGCACAAGAACACAGACAGGGTTAGGGTTAGACAGAGGAGAATGACCAAAAGCACAGCTCCAAACTATGCAAGAACTATTTAGGGAATAAGCAGTCAGCTGGTATTCTGTCTCTAATGGAGTGGCCAGCACAGTCATCGGATCTCAACACTATTGAGTTGTTGTGGGAGCAGCTGGATGTTTGGTATGTAAGAAGTGCCCATCAAGCAAAACCTGTGGGAGGTGCTTCAGGAAGCATTGGGTGAAATCTCCAGATTACCTCAACAAATTGACAACTAGAATGGCCAAGGTCTGCAAGGCTGCAATTGCTGCAAATGGAGGATTCTTTGACAAAAGCAAAGTTTGAAGGACACAGTTATTATTTCAATTAAAATTCAATATTTCTAACCTTGCCATTGACTATATTTCCTATTCAAGGTCAAATCATGTATTCATGACATTTCTAAGTGACCCCAAACTATATATCGTACCTCCCATTGGTCAAAAGATCATTTATCTGTTGGAAGGATAAACAAATTATCCCAAATTTGTCATCCAAGACATGCTTATTTCATTGAGTCAGTGGCAGCTGTGACATTCTCTTACTGTCATGCAATGTGCTGAATGTGAGGCCTGTGGATGTGCTTAAAGTAGAATTTCACTGTTTTAAAACATTACGATTATAGATTATCTGCACCTTGAAATAGTAAACGGGCCAAGATAAACTATAATCCATGGTTCAGATTTCTTAAAACAGTCAAGACAAACTTCAGTGACCACTAGCTAACAAGCTATGGAAGTATTGGTGGCATGTAAGAATAAAATATATAAATCAAGAAATCACCTGAAACCAACTGCATATTGTGTCAGATGTTACATGAAAAAAAATCGTACCTATAGTTTGTAATGCCAGTTTAAAGATAAACCAAACGATGGATGAAAGTTTTTTTCATAGACCTTTTTCAGGGTGAGAAAACATCTATAATCATGATGCTAAATTGTGAAATACTCCTTTAACCACAGCAGGTGTGGAGCAGCTCTAAGGGCTTTTGCTCTTTCCCTCTCAAACACACGCAAACACAAAATCCATCTTTCTAAAAGATACTCACACACACACACAAACAAAAAAAAAACATCAATACCTCTCTCCCCCAGACTCCCATCTCTCCACCATCCCCTTCCCCTCTCTCCCTCAAGCCGAGTCTCAGGGCACATCTGCTTCCCGTGTCACCAATGCTGAGTAAGCAGTGACTTAACCTCTGCTTCCCTTCACCAACAATTACAACAACAGGACAAAAATACTTCACTAATCTCCCTCAGAGTGCGTTCATTGCAAAAACCTATATACCTGTTCTATGAGTTTTGATGTGCAAAGACAGATGACGTAAGTTAAAAACATCTATTGTTTCTGTTCTTAAGGTTCACATGAAATGCCCTCACAACAAAAGCTAGCAGCCTACCCTTGTCTGTCTTGATCAGGGCAGGCTACATACAGGTGTCACGTTGTTGTGGAAGCGGTCTCCCCTTACTCCTTATCAGATTTACATCACTCTGGATGGGCCTGTATTGTCTGTCCCCTCATCAGCATCAGAGGTCTCCACTCTCTTATCTGGCACACAGGGCCCTCGGCAGACTGGGATCCGTGGCCTCCATCTGGCCAGGCCCGAGCCGTGGGTGGGTTGTTCCAAGACAAAATCCCAGGTGTTCCTTCCAGGTATGCAGCCGGCCAGGTTCAGTCATGCCAGGAAACGTCTCACACACCGGGGGGTTGTATTGTCAAAAACAACAGCAAGGTGTTGCTAGGCAAGCCTGGTCTTGCGCAACATACGCTGCTTCCAAGGAAGTTAAGGGTTGGAGGAGATTCATTTTCTTGACATTGAGGAATACAATTTCAAGAAACAAACATCATTTAATTTATTGGCATGTATGTCTTTGTTCTATTTAGATGGATTTGGTTGAGGAACAAAATAATTTCTAACCTACTCATTTTACAACATTCACAATTACTAATACTGAATCTGACACCTTGTCATTGGTTCATGTGTAGGTTATACTGTAGTGTACAACACTCTTAACAGCTAATTTTCTTCAGCCTGGCTCAGGGCTACAGATATCATAGGCTTAGTTTATTTTCATAACTAGTTCTTCTGAGGCACTGCAATGCCTGTGGAGCTTTTTTGGCCCGAGCCAGTGGTCTGATGAACATATAAATCGTCCAAAACAGGTGCACCTTGTCAATGTTAAGAAGAGCTAAGATGAGGCTTATGGACATCTAGCTTCAGGCCAATCATAAATCCTTGGCGATAATGAAACCTCTGAGTGATATTTCTATATTTTTAAACAGTACCCATAAATAGGAAAAAACATAACTTGTACATTATTTGCAAAACAATTAAGTAGGCCATTCAATGCAGTCCGTTACTAGGCATGGCTGTTTGTGTGCGCGCTAATGTAGATCATTTTGTAAAAGAACGTTATATTCTGAATGTGTTAACTGGCTATCCTTAAAACCTATTCTCAATGGACTTTATCTAGTAGGCTATAACCCAGAGTAAAGGGTGACCACCACATCACCCAGCCAAAACATCCAACCGGACCTGGGGATGTTGCTGTGAGCTCTCATTTCCTCCTTTTCAATACGAGACTTTTGGATATGAGAAAAACAAAACAGGATATTACTGTACCCAACAAGCACAAAGATTTGGTTGGAAAACGAAACATCAGCTTAACATCCTTTCCAAAAGTTTCTTCTTAGTAAGGACATTAGTCATCGTGTAACAAAGGCCTTAACTGTCACACAAGGCACATATTCCACTGTAAGCTGTCTCATCTCAGCTTCCTCTTTTCTCGAACTAGGGTGACTGAGTGAATGACTGGAGGGGGAAGTGGCTGGGTAGTGGTTTTGGAGATCTGGCCCTGCCACCCGTCCCCCTCTGCTTCAGAGGCCCTGCAATGACCATAACAGACAGGAAACCAGGCAGCGGATTGGACAGAGAGCGGATATCTCACCACACCTACAGCCTTGGTGCCACACGACACAAATCGACTCAAACAGTGGCTATCCCATGGCCTACAGAAATATACAATGCATTTGACTGACTTAGCACTGGAATTGATCATCTCCAGTATGGATGTTGAGTCATTGAGTGTTAACTCGAATGTAGTCTAGGTTTCAGCACAGTTGACCTTAATAATATTTAGAGGGATTTAGCACAGAAATACAAGGCACAATTTTAAAGTAAAAAATATACAATATATTTGTTGCATAAACGTGTACATAAATGTCTTGTACAATTAGTTACATATACTTTACATATTGTAATGGGTCAATTTCACATCCTTCATGATTCAAAAAAAAAAAAGGATCCCCTGTTACCAAGCAAATCTTATGTACATCTTTTACAAACGCATACAGCCCTTTGATGTGTCGTAGTGGCTGTAATAACATACAGATGTGTTCTGTAAAAATCCCTGAAAATGTCTCTCTGTGAGGTAAGAACACATTAGCGTCATCGTCACCTGTTTCCTTTCATTCCCTCTGCTGCTCTCATTCGCTTAAACATTCAACGTTGAGCCGACTTCTTACTGGCAAACAAAGAGCAGATCAAAACAAACCAAGTGTTTCCCTTAACATGGTTCCGCCACAGGAAGATTAGCTGCAGGCTGAAGATTGTGTCTATACAGGACTTATAAAAGGACTTAATAAACAAGGTAAAAATGTCTATTATGGATGATAACTGTAATATACAAGTCGTTAATTTCAAGCATGGTAAATGACAATCCTACACTACACCCAGGTCCTTGGTCAAAGACAGTTAAGTGTTTTGTTAACTTAGAAGTTATGGAAAAGGCCACTGGAACAACAGGCAGAAGAGGTATGTTATACAGAAGATAAAAGCGATAACATGCAGAAATAAATGAACATTATAATTATCACAATGTAAAGGGGCTTTGCAAACGCAATGTGCTCTTAGAAAGCTAGCTGCGAATGAAGATGTGTAGAACAGTCATCGACGGAAAAGGTTGCAAAGGTATTGAAGTCTAGCGTAAAGCAGCCCAGTCCCTTCAGCAAAAGTACCATGTAGTTCGGACCAAAAGTCTTAGTAACAAATGTTACTAAAAGAACAGACCCGTCCACAGCTGGTGAATATGAAATAACAGTCAAACCATTGAAAGTCCTCCTAGAGTTAGCTCTAGAAATATTTCTAGAGCTAACAGGAATAATTACATTTCCTGACATAACCATTGCATACCATCATCCATTATTATATTAGACACTAAACCTTTTGGATTACTTGAGTAAAACATTAAGGCATCAGAGCTTGGACCAAACAGAGAATGTACTGTATTAAGCTTAATGGGGTGCACTGTGCCCTTTGAACATCTATACTGAAATCACTTACGGGACAGGTGAGTCCTCGTAAGCTGCAGTTCTGGGATGATTTTCCTTTTCCAGAAAGGATACAAAATACCCCAGAGACACCGATTAACCAACATGGCCGACCGGCCAGGGCTCCCCTGACTTCTCACGTTGACTCCAGCGTGTCCAGCTGGAACACGTTGTGATTGGTCGGCGTGGTGAAGTACAGCTGCTCATTGGATGATGACCGGTTGTCACACGGGCTGTGCAGCCCCAGTGTCCTCTCGAAGTCCAGCAGCTGGCCCATGAAGTTGAAGTTGGGCGAGATGTTGGACTTTTTCCTCTTGACAAAGTCATAGGCGTCGTTGAGTGACAGGTTGAGTCTTTGCATCAGGTAGGCCACGGTGACTGTGACGGAGCGGCTGATGCCAGCCAGACAGTGTACCAGGACACCACACTGCTTGGACCGAGCTTCATCTACGGGTACAAGTGAGGAAGGTGGTCAGTGCAGGTCGAGTTAGATGGGTTTATCAGACATAACCACTGACTTCAGCCTGTCAAGATGAGGGTTTTATGGGGTATTTACAAGGAACCCAGAAAAAGCGACATATTTTTACAATACATTCTATAGACCTTTGTTTTTGTATGGATGCCATCTTTATTCGTCCAAGGACACGCTGTTCATAGAGAGCTAATCTCAGCCATTCCAGAACTCATATCGTAGAGTCATGTTAACACTACAAAGGACACACTTCAAAGCTGAAATGGTAAAGTCCTGCCCCTCACCCTCCTTGACATTGTACATATACATCTATTTAACATGACTATGTGGATAAAATATCAACTTCACAAATATCATTTGAAACAAGCAGTTTAAGATCTGTGAGAACCATTATTTTCCTGGGGCACCAAATATCCTATTACTTTTTCATAATACTACTCTTTAAAAGAATAATCAGTTTCATACAGCCTAAATTAACAAAGTAATGAAACTGCGGTTATCTAAACATTTTGTACTCTAATAATTTCCAAGGGCATAAACACAACTAAATATTTATTTTAACAACAGCATATACACTTATTAGAATGTTTGAGTCAATCTTGAACCATTTCATCAATCTTAGATCCTTCATGATTTACGTCGCTGTGGATGAGTGTACAACTGGAATATGTAGGCCTCTTAAAACAAGGTGACTGTGTACAACACCCCAGGGCCTTTAACATGACCCTAGGCAGCGTTACGCTTCTCAGGACCTATTATGACAGTGCTATGATCAGCCTACGGAGTCCTCTGTGTAGCTAACCAGCCTTCACTGTCTACTGCTGTACGCTTTTGACATTGAGGTTTATTATTTCTACAGCAAACATCCACTTTAATCTACACAAGAACAAGCCACATATCCTCTCGTGAGCTGAGACGAGTAAGTAAACAAGTATGGTGAAACGCCCTACACCCCACCACAACCAGGATCTGTCAGACTCATGACCTGATAACCAAATACAGGCCGCCACAGAGAATGGAAGCCATGTTTCCTTCCTCTACCACTAACCCCAAAGACAAGAAAGCACAACAAACTTGAGAACGCCACTAGCATTTTAGGTGCTGCTGTGACTTTCTTTTAGTAAGTTGGCTGTTTTTTTTTAAAGATTTGTTTGGCCATTTTCAAATGAACGACAAAACATACTGACAATGATCCAGGAAAATCCTCTAGGTCAGTGCACGGACTTTGTATCAGAGTTAGAGATTTCAGTAAAGCTCTCATTTAGAAGTTCAGATAGACAGCTATGTTAAATTGAGACAATGGTTAACAGAAGTAGAAAATAAAAGTAGAAGCCCAGGCATTGTCACATAATGGGGTTTCAATGGTGTAGCAATGCTGACAGGAACTAAGGGATAACACAGATTCATATCGAAGTACAAAATACAAAAACATTAACTGGCTGGCAGCCAAACATGTCATTGTAATACCAAGAAGTGGATCATAAACTAGGCGCGCCGGTGTGATTTAGGACAGGCCTTGTCCATCACGTAGAGTATATCTTGGAACTTAATGTGGTCTATCATATCCTCTCCCACACAGCGTGCCAGCCACTCACCAATGAAGGAAATGGCTTCTGGAAAGAACTGGGACAGGTTCTGACTCCAATGGTCCGAGATGGGGATCTGCTTGTACGTGAAGAGGCCGTCATGTTCAAACATGTTTGGGAGGTTGGGTGTGACGTTCAGAATGTACTTGATCTTGTACTGGCCCAACACGTCCAGGTTGGTGGAGTCTTTGGCGCAGCCCAGGTAAAGGTAGGGCAGGATCTGGACCGGGAAGGCGGGCTGGTTATTTGTAAGGGGGCTCTCCTCCGATTCAGTGGCGCTGCTTGGCTCGCGGTCCGATTCCCCGTCAGAGAGATCGGAACTAATCCGGAGACTTCCAAAGCCTAGGACGGACAGTGGAGGAGAGGAGCTGGGACACGAGCTGTCCAGGAGAGTCTCACAGTGTTCCGGGTACTCAGTTTGAAACTTCACAAATCCCCCTGAGATCAAAAGTAAAAAAACAACAAAAAAAACAAGGAGTTAGAAAATGGTTTTGTTATCTTATCCAAGCTTTACAGAGAGAAATATTATTTACATCTTAAAAATCTTGTTTATTTTATAGATGTTTTTATTTGCAAGTGGTGTAATGAATAACCTATATTTTGATTTCTATGAATACAATGAATAACGTATGAGGGCTGCGTAAATAACCTTTTCATCATATCTACCATAACTGAGAGCTGTATGAGCAATAGTTTTCCCATTCAAAGCAGACCATTCATGAAATGCATGCCCTTTTCCTGCAGTAGCAAAACATGGCGCAGCCATTTTGGAATTTTAATTGTGAATCTCAGTTACGCTACTTCTCAAAGTTTGCGAGACGTACCTTCAAAACTTAAATATATTGTAAACTTTATCTATACAATTATTACGGATTAATTCAAGGTTGTCTTGATTTTTATAAGGACAATATATTAAGCTTACATAACAGTGACCGGAAAGTTATACAAGGAATAGGCAACAATTCACTAAAAAAAACTTTTAAACAATATCACACCTAAAACGTTGACTTGCCTTCAAGATAATATGCTTTACAACCGTCATCCCATAGTTTCTGAAGAAGTAGTTCCAGAACCGTGCCACTTGCCCCATCCTGCCAGTCCACAGTGCACTCATCGTACACAATCACTGTGTCCGTATTGCAACGTCTAACGAATTTATCCTTGTCTTCATGATTCGGGATAATAGTTCGGATGGGTATGTTGCCCTTCTTGAACCTTCTCAGCATCAATCCTGGTATGGCCAAATTGATGGCAGTTTCTATGTGGGATGATTCATAAAGCTCATGGGATCGACAGTCCAGCAAAAGCAGTGAACTTCCTCCGGATTCCAACTCGAGTTGCAGCCATTCTACGCTTTTACTTGGCGTCACATTAGTCATGTCGAACGAAATATCATGTTACATTCATGCAAGTAATACATAAATGTCGCTACATTGTACAACGGGCGATGAGTAACTGTTTTGCAGGACAAACACTGCAACGTGTTAGGATCAAACATCAAAGCTCAAATGTTCCGATAATGTATCACTTTCTTGATTTGAGCGGGAGCGTTGATTGATTTCCCTCCTCCAATGTCCATCTGATCTTGTAGGTTTACTCGCCACTTATTCACTCGACCTGGTAACTAATGACTTGTTTATGTTTTACAATAAAATCATAACTGCAGACATAAACACACTATCAACTATTCTTCACTGACATTCGCACTAGTTGGAGCACGTTCTCCTTAAGCCATTCCGATGCAGAGGAAATGTAGTTGACAGTGGAGCAACTCAAGAGGGAGGTGCTTCAGGATTTAAAGACATAGGAGATTGCAAAGTTTGTTTTTTGATCCCTCCTGTGGACCTTCACTCTGAAACACAGCCTACTGGATAATGTGCTGTAATTTCAGTTTAATTCACAAATTAAATGTAACAAAACATGAATTCCGTATAATTCACTGCAGCCTGCTGTTTTTATTCTGTCGTTTATCTAGTGGTGGTTTCATTATTGATCAATGTCATACCATATCAGTAGTCAATATTTGCATTTGAAATATAGAAAAATAAACACTGAGTAGCATGGTTATTGACATTGCTAAGTAAAACGCAAAATGTGAGATTATAATGCACCATATATCAAGGGTATGATGATGACATCACTTTACTGCTCTAAGTGCTATTGTAGCCAGTTTATAAGAGCAATAAGACATCTTGGGGATTTGTAGTATATTGCCAATATACCACCTCTAAGAGCTGTTTCCGGGCACTACTGAATGAATTATATAATCCTGTGATTCCACTGAATCCCCTCATCTCAGATTTCATGGTTTGCTGCTTCTGAAAGGTCGATTGTAGAATTCCACCCAATTACCGGTGTGCAATATGCTGCCCCCGGATGTTCCTTCCTCCGATACAGCTTACAATACACCCTCTGATTTTACCCAGTTACACGCGATCTGTGATCAGAGCCATTGTGTTGTTCTATTCACTTTAGGTCCTGATTATCTTAACTTACCTCTTTGCAAGCATTGACCTGACCTACATGTGCGTCATGCCACAACAGATCTCTTGCTCTCTCTCTCTCTCTCTCTCTCTCTCTCTCTCTCTAAAAAAAACTTCATTTTCTGTTTTGTTATGATCACATTCAGGATTACAAAGACAATGATTGCAGTGGCAAGAATCCCCTGGACCACTACTGAGCGTGTCTTTGTGTGTGACGGAAAGTGTGTATGTGTGTGTGTGTGTGTGTGTGTGTGTGCTAAAGAGAAAAAGAGGGAGAGGATGTGTTTGTGTGCCTGTACTGGGAGACTAGCCAGGCAGCTCATCTGTCTGTGCACGTGATGGGAAAGATACAGATGTGCAGCATTTGTAGAATTAATCCAGAATAGAGGAGTGGAACTGAACCTGCGTACTCTACCTCTCTGTCTCTCTCTGTCTGTCTCTCTCTGTCTGTCTCTCTCTGTCTCTCTCTTACACACACACACAAACACATACATCTGTGCATGCTTTTGCTCCCATTCTTTTACCCCAAAGACTGAGAGCAGTGCAGATGTTTGAAGCCTGCCTCTGATCTGCCCTGATAAGGAAATGAAGGGCGTGTTTTCACACTACGATAAATAACATTTATGAGCGTATGAACATTTTGTCAAATACTTTGCAGAAGTTAGTGTACAGGACGTCCTGCCAAGTGCCCTAGGAGCCAGGAAAGTTAAGTCTGTGAATGACATTCTGTAGGAGAAAATTAGAGACTGCGATTGGGTTTCGTCTTTTGGATGGAGTCAAACACTTGATTCAGCAGCTTGTAAAACCATACCATGCAAATGTCATGGTTATTACTAAGGAAATGCCATACAAGCACATTTTGAAGTAACCTATAAAAGTAAAAAATATAATCCACATTCGCAGTCGCATAGTTTTCATTTTAAATGCAGATCATCATAAAATGCACTTTGAATACTGCTGTGTATTGTAGCCAGATGGCTGCTGTTCTACGGCTCATACCCAACATTTGAAGCAATACCCTAAATCATTTTAAAAGAGGACATAAACATTGTCTCTGCTGCAGTAGCACGATAACCTAATTAACATCAAACACACCGAGCTTTGCGTGAGTGATGGCGGTCACCTGACTAGTACACTCAGAAGCATTTCAATTACATAATAGTCTCAGAACGTGAGCTCATGGTAATTCTCCCCCGCTCTCACGGAAACGACCGGAAATATGTATCTCTGATACGCAGGATCGCGGCTTTCCCATTTGACAGCACGTCTTTGATCCCCCATACGCACCCCCTTCGTGGACACGCTCTTTTTGTGTGCAGATGTTAATAGGTAACCGTCATAAATAACAGGAGACGCGTTTTTTCTTCTTCTCACTGATGTGCCACATTGCAGATCAAGGCGTCTGGCACGTGGTTGAAAGAAGTTAACCCATATAATTTAACCACATCGTTGAACAGCTACAATCCTGCACTCGAAAATATGGTCACTTCTGTCTGCCAAAGGAACGTTTCTTAATTGTTTTTGTTATGACACAGTTATATAATCATTACAGAACTATAAAAGTTAAGTGTAGATCATGACAACACATTGTACATGGTATGGAAAGTCTTTAAAGTATAGCTTCAAATCAAGGATATGTTACATTATCCCATTTATAAGCTGGTGTCAAACTGCAGTTGCTGCACACACAGTGGACAACCTTACCATTCGACAAAGGGTAAACTGCTTCTCCCTCTGGTGGAAAAAAGCAATGCATGTTGAAGAGCATGCACAGACACAGCTAGACTACACTGTAATATTTAGTTACTATGAGAATGATGCTCACAGACTGATAATATATCCAAAAGGACCCCACAGTAGTGACCAAAGAACTCATGACCAATTGTGGTCATAAGAATATGCACGCTTGTAAATATACACATGGAAATGATATGTTAGCCCTCAGGATTCACTATTTACCCTATGATAAAAATGTTTCTGAAAAGAAAATAACAGATGCACATATGTTAAAGACTGATGTGCAATGTGATGGAGTGTTAACATTTCATTTGATGCCCTCTGAACCTAGATTAGTTAGAATGAGATGTATTGTTCTAATCTTAAAAGAGGTTATATTTAAAACACTGAATACAATGGGAGTGCGTGAGGGGTAAGTGATACATAAAAGTATTCACATTGCAATACGTTTGTAAATTCTTAAAAACGTGAGTAGGCTCTTTTTCTTCGCATCATCTAAATCATCCAAAAATTGAAAAAAAAAGAAAAACACATAGAGCAACTAGTTCCTTAGAAGTGTGATCTCACACTGGTTTCTGGTTTGCTGAATCACTCTAGTGAGGTGTAGTAGTGCAGAGTACATAGGAGTGGCTTATCAAGAAAAACTTAAAGAAAGACAAGTTAGACACAGCGTAGTTATTGTTTATCAATATCCAGTGCTAAGTCAAATATAGTTTTACCTGTACAACCTGACCTCTTATTATATAATTTTTTTACATAGATTGCAAAATCATAACAGTTGATCCAAAAAAATTGCAAGCTAAACTTTCCCAAATATTTATTTGTAATTAAGATTATTTCACATATGGTTATAGTGATGTACATAGATAAAGAATACATATTTTAAATAGACATTTGATAAGACATTTAAGCGTTAGGCCCAGGCTGATATCATGCGACTCATGCCGGAAAAGAAGGACTTTTCTCTCTCCGTCATCAGCTCAAAGTGGAGAAGCTGCTGGCAGAAGTTATACTCCCATGACGAGTAGGGATTTAGCTTAAGACCAACCTCCTTCCAGGCCTTCAATAGGCACTCTGTGGACAGATAAACATTCATTTCTAATCAATCACATTTAGAACTGCTGGATTTACAGAGTAACCTATTCTAAAAATCTATATTTTTAGGGTATACCAGAAGCTTTAGGCTAGGTTATAGTTAAATACTATGTCAATTAGGGCTGTCACGATTTGCACTACACGATTATCGTGGCCAAAAGAATTCACGGTAACGATATTATCGCGGTATCTATAGAAAATGTGAAGGAAAAAAATGCTATCTGTCAAATTCATCTTCAACTTTGTTTAATGTGTTTTTTTTTCTCTTTCTTGGCAAATGAATTACACTCAGAATACGAGTGTATGGAGTCTTTAACCATAACTGTACAAATATAAAAAAAAAAAAATAAAAGCGTGCAAAAAGAACAATGACACTTTTTTCCATGTGAATGGACTACTAAAACAGCGCATCTTTGCAGATCTCTCCCAGGAGGTCTAGTGGGGCTAACGAGTTGATTTCAACGCCAGTGCATAGGTCCAGTCGCCTTGTTTAAGCACATGCATCATTTGTCTATAGGTGACATGAATAAGGTATCAAAAAACCAAGAGGTGTTTTTGGAAAAATATGACTTCAGTTTCACCTAGTGAATACGATATTATCATATGTGGATTATTAACATGATATCAATTTTTCATTTTTTAAATATCATGGTTATCGTCAATACTGGTATATCGCGACACCCCTAATGTCAATTCTTGTCCACATTTTGACAAGTCGATATATTTTGCGATATCAGTAGTAAATTAAGCTATTTAGTTTCACTTTTCAACCATGTCATTCATGTTCAGAAAATAGAGACACCTCGAAAAAGTGCTATATTTTAATCTTGAGGGAGGGGTTGAAGTAACTGAAATGCTGGTACTGTTGCCCCTTTCCTGACACAAATGAGTGTGAATTCCTGTAGCACCCAAAACATTTTACCTGCTGCCGAAATTCAAATTCATGAACAATTCCCACAACTTTTTACCTGAATTAATTTTTAAAATATGAAGGCTGGGACAAAGGGTGACAATGGGTTGAGATTTAAACCTTTAAAACCGCAACCACTGGTGGGTGTATGTGCTCACCGACAAAGTGTTTCATTATCCGGGGTGTGTGGTGCGGGGTAGGTGCGATGCGGAGGACCTCTCCTCCCTGGGCGACTGTCGGGTAATTGATGGCCTGGACATAGATGTTGTAGTGAGACATCATGACGTCACACACCTCTGTGTTCTTGGCTGCGTCAGAGACCTGCAACCAGGGGTTGAAAATTCATCATCAGGTGACGAAACTGAAAGCTTTCAACGGCTGCTGTGAGAAGATGGTCCCCCTTCACTCTCGGGCCGGTCGGTCTTACCAGGACTGGGATGATGTGGCTGGGGCATTGGACCACGGGCAGGCCCGAGTCCATCAACATTTGGCGCAGCAGCCTGACGTTCCTCTGGTGTTTCCTGCGCAGCACGCAGCCCTCCTCCCCTTTTAGGATCTGGATGGATTCCCGGGCCTCGGCCAACAGCATGGGGGGCAGGGACGTGGTGAAGATGAAGCCGGCTGTGTAGGTGCGCACCGTGTCAACCAGAGCGTTGGTACCTGCAATGTAGCCACCCACACAACCAAATGCCTTCCCTGGAAACAGGACAGGATATATAATAAGGCTTATTAAGAGCTGGTGAATAAAATTAAAATAATCTGATGATATGCGAGAGGTAACTTTCTAAACAACGTTTTGTGAACTTCAAAAAGGTGTGATATCAGTTAAATAGCATGATCGTCAGCTAGCCACAAGCCGCTGTTACCAAGTGTTCCTGAGATGATGTCCATCTTGTGCATGATGCCGTCCCGGTCTCCGATACCCCCTCCCCTGGCGCCGTACAAACCTCATCAACAAACGTGATGGCCCCGAACTTGTGGGACACGTCGCACAACTCGTTCAGCGGACACACAGCACCTAGAAGACCACCACACAATCTTCTTCAGATTCCCACAATCGGACACGTTTCTGTATGCAGTAAACGCGATGGACATAGCTTTTCATGTAAGTGAAACAGGTTGTTTGCAACGCGAATGTACTGCTGGCCAATCTGCGGAATGGACCAAAGTCTCTGTAGAACTGTAATGCTACCTTGTAGAATCCACAATTTTCTGACGGTTCTGGAGGCACAGGGGAGTTCGACCCAGTACCAGTTGGATGTAAACTGGCCACAGAGTGTATGTACAGTATCTCACAAAAGTGAGTACACCCCTCACATTTTTTGCAAATATTTGATTATATCTTTTCATGTGACAACACTGAAGAAATGACACTTTGCTACAATGGAAAGTAGTGAGTGAACAGCTTGTTTAACAGTGTAAATTTGCTGTCCCCTCAAAATTACACAACACACAGCCATTAATGTCTAAACCGCTGGCAACAAAAGTGAGTACACCCCTAAGTGAAAATGTACAAATTGGGCCCAAAGTGTCAATATTTTGTGTGGCCACCATCATTTTCCAGCACTGCCTTAACCCTCTTGGGCATGGAGTTCACCAGAGCTTCACAGGTTGCCAATGGAGTCCTCTTGCACTCCTCCATGACGACATCACGGAGTTGGTGGGTGTTAGAGACCTTGCGCTCCTCCACCTTCCGTTTGAGGATGCCCCACAGATGCTCAATAGGGTTTAGGTCTGGAGACATGCTTGGCTATTCCATCACCTTTACCCTCAGCTTCTTTAGCAAGGC
Source organism: Esox masquinongy (assembly GCA_016801175.1). Taxonomy (NCBI): domain Eukaryota; kingdom Metazoa; phylum Chordata; class Actinopteri; order Esociformes; family Esocidae; genus Esox; species Esox masquinongy. Next base: position 13,151 of record JACXGI010000172.1, on the reverse strand, counting down.
ATTGGTCGTCTTGGAGGTGTGTTTGGGGTCGTTATCATGTTGGAATACTGCCCTGCGGCCTAGTCTCCTAAGGGAGGGGATCATGCTCTGCTTCAGTTTGTCACAGTACATGTTGGCATTCATGGTTCTCTCAATGAACTGTAGCTCCCCAGTGAGTGGAACCTGTCCTGTTAAACCGCTGTATGGTCTTGGTCACCGTGCTGCAGCTCAGTTTCAGGGTCTTGACAATCTTCTTATAGTCTAGGCCATCTTTATGTAGAGCAACAAATCTTTTTTTCAGATTCTCAGAGAGTTCTTTGCCATGAGGTGCCATGTTGAACTTCCAGTGACCAGTATGAGGGAGTGTGAGAGCGATAACACCAAATTTAACATACCTGCTCCCCATTCACACCTGAGACCTTGTAACACTAATGAGTCACATGACACCGGGGAGGGAAAATGTGTAATTGGGCCCAATTTGAACATTTTTACTTAAGGGTGTACTCACTTTTGTTGCCAGGGGTTTAGACATTAATGGTTGTGTGTTGAGTTATTTTGAGGGGACAGGAAATTTACACTGTTATACAAGCTGTACACTCACTATTTTCCATTGTAGCAAAGTGTCATATCTTCAATGTTGTCAAATGAAAAGATATAATCAAATATTTGCAAAAATGTGAGGGGTGTACTCACTTTTGTGAGATACTGTATGTACAGTATGTGACTTGTTGGTTGGAGTTGTAAACACACCACTCATGGAGTGTACAGTCTCAAAGGCCACAATCTTAGGGGTGGCGGGGTCAGACTTCTGCAGCAACTCTCGTAAATGGCTGACGTCATTGTGACGAAAGATAAACTTCTTGGCCCCACTGTGTCTTATACCCTGGATCATCGAAGCATGGTTCCCTGCATCAGAGTAGATCTCACAATCTGAGATAAAAAAAAATAAAATAAAAAAAGACCTTTTCTTTAAAGAAAAGAACTGGAGTGTAACTTTCAGAATGAAATACCTATGCTGTTTTAGAACGAGGAAAGGAGGATATGAAAGGTAAGTGAGTTTTAATCTGTCGTGCCAGAATCAATATGAGTACCTGGCATCATCTTAGCCAGAGTGAACAGTGTGGAGTCGTTGGCCACAAAGCAGGAAGTGAAGAGCAGCGCAACGTCTTTGCCGTGCAGGTCGGCCAGCTCGTACTCAAGGTCCACGTGGAACTTACTCGTCCCTGAAATGTTCCGAGTCCCTCCTGCCCCTGCCCCATGCTGCTCTAACGTCTCCCTAAACAGAGGGAACAGTGAATTGTCTTTTGTAACAGTTTTAACCAGACACATTTAAAGACAGATACAATGTTCAAACTGCAATGAATCTGCATGCATCTTTTCACTCCATCTAGTCAACCTCCTTCCATCCTAAACAGTGGCCCTCCGCCATCAACCGGCCGGCCCCACTCACGCGATGGCCTGAGAGACACGGGGGTGTCGGCTCATGCCCAGGTAGTCGTTGCTGCACCACACAGACACGTCTCTCTTCGCGACGAGCAAATCGGTGTAGTCGACAGCCATGGGGAAGGAGGCGGCACACCGGTTCACTGTCTTAAACACCCGGTAGCTGTGGTCCTTCTTCCTGGCGCCAATCTTCGCCTCAAAGAATTGGTCGTAGTGAAAGTTGGCAGCCGCTGCAACGGGAATACAAACAGGAAGGTCTAGTGACCGTTAGACGTTTTAAAACCAGGGATGATCAAACATTTAAAATGCAGCCCCTGGTGGGAGCAGGTGTTTACCATTGGGCTGGTTGTCTCCCAGTGAGTGAAAGACGTTGGCGACGTGCTGTTTCAAGCTGCCTGGGTGGACCACGTTGGTGGTGATCAGGTCCACTACAGTGGGATCCACCTGGGATTCAGATTTCTCTTTGACTATTAAGAGGGATAAAAATTTAAAGGGACTGACTGGAATCTCACGTTGTCAAAACGACTTCCAATTTACACAGGTAGCTTTTCCTATACACATAGTTCTACTGGAATAGTTCTCCTAAAACACATGTCCTTTTTTTGTTTTTTAAAGGTGACTATCCATACCAAACGATTCCGGCACACATCACTGACCTGTGCTACAGCTGAATGTCAGAGTTCAAAGATGGATCATTATGTTAACCTGAGTGGACTGGGCTCTTATCCTGTACAGCCTCTGACAGGTCAATGCAGGCCTCCTTCAGCACGCTGGTGTTTTTCCACAACATCTCTTCTGCCGGGAAGGGGCATTCGGAGCCCACCGGCTGGTCAACAGAGGGCATCGGGTGGACTGGGGACAGCAGCACCCTATGCACTAACTCTACAGGAAACCACAGGAGTACACTGGATTAACTTAAATACAGTTGATTAAGTAGACAATGTTTGATAGCAACAGCTAAATCTGACATATGCAACCAGTTAACAGATCAAATATTCACATAGCCCTGTGATCACCCAGATGCAGGTTAGTTTTAAAGTAACCAACAGTATACTAATTTAACTAACAGTTTTCTAATGAGTCATAACTGTATCCTAATTTAGTTACTTGGTGTTTGGTAATGAAGGGCCTGCTTTGCATCAGCAACACTGACTCAATGACAAACAAGTCATTCATAAGAAGACAACTGATGGCACCTTTATTCATATCAACTAGTTTCAAAGTAATTAATCATTTGATTGTTAATCATAAATTATGTGTCAAGCAGTCATTCATGCAATGGTATGCAAAACCATGATCCTACTAAACAGCTACTTCATTTAGGATACAATCATTTAGCAATCAATTATTTATTTAGCAATCATTGGACACCTATTTGGAATTTGAAAACAAACATTTTAGCACTTTGTCAAAAATTATTAAATGATTAATATGTTTTGATTTTAAATGTAGCCAGAAACGTAATCAAAAAGTAGCAACAGAACTTCTCAAGGAATATTAACCCAACTCCAGCCATTGAATCTATTGAGAGCCTCAGAATATCGGTATAGGGGACATACACATTAATAGTGTAGTAAGAACATTTACTTAAACTCCAACAGAGAATACTACAATAGAGAATACTACAGACCAGGTATTCCAAAACAGTTCAAGAGTTCTACCAAAAACAGTCACAATTATGTGTGAGTGTGGGTGAGAGAGTAAGAATGTGATTGAGTGAGTGTGTGGGTGTGTGTGAGAGAGAGGGTGTATTGAATGAGAGCGTGTGCCCTGTGACCTACTTTGCAGAGGTCTCTTTAGCCACTGATGCCTTTAAGCACAACCAACTCTTAGAGTGGCATTTAGACGCCGTCAATGGGGCCGGCTGAACTGTTAAAAATTGTAGCAATGTATGCTAAAAATCAGTGGCAACCTGCAAGTTTCTCACCTTGACATTCTTCGGGTATGGATCGATTTTCTGTTCTGATCTCAACAAGTCTGGGCAAATCACCGAGTAGGCACCAATCAGAGGCAGCATTTTTATCAAGTATTTTACAGTATTTTTAAACTACAAAATACAAAACACTAAAGTATTTTGATACAAAATATGAAGCCATTTTCATCAACCCTATCAAATACAAATGACAAAATCCTATTTTGTATTTGAAATATGTATTTTAAATACATGTATCATAAATACTGCCCATCCCTGCTTACTATAGTGCATTGAGGAAAATATGCAGGAATAAAAAGTGGGGAATAAAAAAATCCAGCAAGTCTAAGATTTTTCACATTGAGTATTCAATGTAAATGTGGTTTAGTTCATGACTATTTGTACAGGCGAGTTGGCAGACACATAATGTTATTGAGGACAAAGTTAGTTTTCAAAGAGGCATTGACCCCTACCCTAACCAAGCCTCAAGGTACAATGGTAAAAATAATGCAACATACATCCCTGATGCAATCCATTTATTATGTTAATGACCCAACACAGTTTATAATAAGTATGGGAAGCTAAATATTTGTTTTCTCACCCTTGTTTGCTAACGTGGACATTGAAGAGGAGATTGGTCTAGCCAGAAGACGTAACGCCATCTCCATCATCACGGGGCATCTTCGCGCATAGCCCACCAGGGTAGACTTCCTTGCCAGCTGCAGGAATGCCCGGGGCACCACGGTCAGGAAGGGGCATCGGAGGATAACATTGTCCATCTTTAGCCCTGTAACTCTAGGAAAGACAAAGGAAGAGATGCATGGTTTAGACTACAGGATTCAGATGAGATTTCCGTTCTGGTCCCAGATTGAATGAGGATTTGGTGAGGCAGTGAAACATGATCAGCGGAGATCAGAGGTCTAAATATGAGCTGGGTGGGAGAGAGAGCCAGCACTTAAAGCTCTGTCTAGGTTTCTTCTGACCTACACCAGATAACGTCAAACTGAAATCTCCGGGCTTTTGTCTAACTTGCCCGACAACTTTATTACGAACATTATAGAATGTGAAAATAAAATTAAAATTTTATTGAATAAAATGTTGGACTAAAACTTTCAGTCCCCAACAGATTTAAAAATAAACACACTTTTAGACGTACACAAGACAGGATTATATTATATTAAGAACCACACAAATGTGCATATCATGTGCAAAGAAACCAATCGTTTTGTCATGTCAAAATCCATAAAAGGCCTAAAGTTCAACAGCCTCAGCCATTCCATGAAAAACATTCTTTACCTGAAAACGTCCCATTCCATGTTGACCGTACAAAAAGAAAAACACCTTTCGAAACATTACTGAACAGATAGTCAACGTAGTTAACTGACACAATAGAGTGGATGTAAAATTCTCCCAGCTCGAGACTTTGCTTGAAGCCTGAGAACTCGCTGTCCTTCAGCCTGTAGTCAGCTGCCATTGACAAGAGAGAATGCTGAACAACCACTCAAGGGCCTGTCCTGAAACCATGGACAGCAAATTACAACCACAATTGCTGTGAGGAGACTTACCAAACACATAAGGCAGCACAGCCATCTGGCTGTCCTAACGTTCCGTGAAGCTAATATATTAAAGTATTAAATACAGTAATTCGATTTTGTTTTTAGAGTGGGTGGCAGCATCAAACAGAGATTCCATGTTGTGCCTTGCTTACCGCCTGTTTGGCTAGCTAATCAGCCTTGTAACAGATGCTGCAGACAGTATTCTTGGGGTTATGGAAGCATCAAACAATTGCAATGAATACTTTCCTGGGCACTGCTCTGCAAACCGTCTGTTAAGGATACTGTACAACACACAAGAAATGTGCTGCTAACGTTAAATATAGTCAGTGGCATAGTCCTAGCCTAATCGTGCATGCTCCTATTGCCCTAATATGGAATGTTACTGTTAAAATAACTTGACTTATTATAATAGCTTGAATTATCATCTCATTGCCTGTTGCCTGTTGCAAGCTTCCTTGGGCTAGGTGGATTCCTGTTGTATCACAGCTCATGTAAATGACACAGCCTGTTGACTATGTATTCACAGTCAACAAGGCATCAAGGCCACTCCTAGTTTAAGAACTACTCTGGTCTCACTTTCAGGTGAGATGTAAGGCTGTAAATTGCCAGGGTCCTCATCGTATTATCAGGTCACGTAGGTGCTGATACGATATATATTGCAATTTGATACTGTGACTATATTCCGATTTGATGATCCAAATGGATCAATACGGATTCACCATAACATGTCTGCGTCAGGGTTACAGGAGAGAGACGAGACAAATCGTTTGGATTTAAATTTAAAGGGCTGAAAATGAATTGGCTCCCTATTTATAAATACATATAGTAGGCTACTCAAGGAAAAATGCTGGAGTTTGGGTGCAGTGAGGCAATAAACCTTTTTTGCGACACTGTTAAAATAATACGATATAAATGTTGTGAGACATAATATCACAACTTAGAACTAGCAATTTTTCCACCATCACACAAGTGGTATCCATCCTATCGATATACTAGCTAGGCTTACTGCTATATCGGTCAGTGTAGTAAAGGTCATTAGCTGGGTGACATGGCATAATCACCCTCACACGTAGCCAAGTTTTACAATGGGTGGGGTGGAGTGAATTGGCTATTCAACCTATCTTTGGACTGGTTTACAATGATCCCTTCTACATTATCTATACTTACCTGCATGAATAAACATTTAGCATATCAAAACAAACTAAAAATGGGAAAACTGAAAGGTGTGTTAAGAATGATGTGATTGAAATGACGAAGTAGGTTATAGGTTAGTTTAGTTTCACAATGTCATTTGGTAACTAGACAACTTCTCTCAGCAAAATATAGATTGCACAACACAAAGGTACACTTCTCGTGAATCAGGTCAAGTGAATACATGCTCATATGGTCAGATCTTAATCAATTTTGTTATATGGATTTACCTGACAGAGGCCAAAGGCAGAAGCCCGACTCGGGCCCCCGGACACCCATATTCTTAACTAGGTTAAAATATCCCCACCACAATGTTAGCCGATCAGATGGTAACAAGTCTAGTGGTTTGAGGGTTCAGCAAGTAACCAAAATGTTGCTGGATCAAATCCCTGAGCTCAGGAAGTGAATATAAAACCTGTGTGCCTTGGCATTTCAACAGAAATTGTTTCAGTAAGTCGCTTAGACAAACGTTAAATAAACTGCTTGCGCTCCCCCAAATGATTCAGATTGTGGGGCTTACTCTAGTTTCTATGATTTCATTCTATGAAGCAATGTCTATCAATAACATTTAATCGATCTTTTTTTCATTGTTACACTATGTGGTAAATAACCATTTCTAAACTTGTGTTTTTTTTGTGCTAAATGTGCCTTTTCTATGTTCAGATACATTTGCTGGTTAATCCTACTGTAAAATTCATTGCGGCCAGCAGGTCAAATGAACAATGAAAATGAATGAGTTAGCCTTCTTGGGAAAGGACAGTTATGACTTGAGTCAGTTAAAAGAGTTGTCCAAAAAGAATAAAATGGGCTTAAAATGGAGATATACGATGTTTACTATAATTATTATAATTTGTGATGATGCCCAGTTCACAAGGCGTCTGATGACGTGAGGCCAGAAGCAATTCCTAGAGGCCTCCTCTGCCTTATAGTTGGTTTGTCACTAACCAGACCAATAGGATATAAAAAGTTATATCTAAAAACTCAACAGAAACAAACACACCCGCACCCACCCCTGGAGTGTATGCAGTAAAAGCAAATCCTATGCAAGTCAATAGACATCTAAGATCTGAATAACGTTTGGTAAATATATTGGGTGTACTCATATATAAAGCCAATTTCTATACAAAGCTTGCTGACATGCTCATTCATTTTATTAGTCGTTTGACCAAATATAATTGGGATAATATGTGATCTAAGCAATTTTGACCGTGGTATGATTTTTGGTGTCAGAAGTGGTGGTTCAGCATCTCAGAAACAGCTGACACCCTGGGATGTTTAAACACTATAGTCCTTAGAGATTACAGAACACCCTGTGGTAAACAAAAAACATCCTGCGGGCACCAGTTCTGTGACTGAAACATGATGTAAATGATGGAGGACAGAGGACAATGGCCAGACTCGTTCAAACTGACAGCAGATGGTAGTGTCAGAATTTGGCATAAACCACATGAATTCATGGATCCCTCCTGCCTTGTGTCAACAGTACAGACTGTTGGTGTAATGTTGAACTGACTTTTTTTTAATCCACATGAGATCCCTTACAACGAGTTGAGCATTATTTCAATGCTACATACTACCATGCCTTCTAAAAGTCTTCAAACCCCTTCACTTTCTCCACATTGTGTTGTGTAATAGTCTTGATTTATAACTTATTAAATATTATTTTGCCATCAATCACAATACCCCATAATGACCGAATAAAAACATGTTTTAGAAATTTGTGCTAATTTACTAAAAATGAAAATAAATCCCATGCCATGACACTCCAAATTTAGCTTAGATCCATCCGGTGCCCTTTGATCATGCTTGAGATATTTGTAGAACTATTCCACCTGTGGCATATTTAGTTGATTAGACAAGATTTAGAAAGACACACCTGCTTATTTAATATGTAAAAACCTGATTCATAGCCCACAGAACCTAATACTAAAGCAAAGATTCTTCTTTCAGCACAACAACAACCCAAAGCACACAGCAAAGACAACACTGGAGTGGCTTCAGGACAAGTCTGTGAATGTCCTTGAAATGCCCAGCCAAAACCAGGATTTGAACCCAACTGATGTGATGTCATACCAGTGGTATATCTGACTGTATACCAGGGGTATGACATCACATTAGTTGGGTTCAAATCCTGTTTTTACTCTACGTGTGTGTGTCTTTAGATGTTTGATGATTTTTCCATGAACTGGTGCAATTACTTGTCAATAAAATTTGAAACTGGTAACAGATCATTGATGTTGTTTATTATGTCAATGTGTCTTTCTTCTACTACAACCCTTTGTGCTTTATTGTTTGAATCTGGCAGAGTAACAAAAAAGGAAGTCTGAAGTAATGACCTAAATAAACATCTAGGATTAGAACAAGAGGAATAACAACGCAATAACTTTGTCACTGGAATTAAGACAAAATACATTATATTTACATAAAATATAATATTGTCCATTACTCTCCAAATTTCAAGCATTAACATCAAACATAATTTGTTGGCGCATTTCAAAACGGTACTAAATTTAGTATCAGGACTAAGTTGATAACGAAAGGGTTAAACCACAGCCTCTGCTGGCTAGTCGTGGAAAGGTGAAGGAGCATGCGCTTACTAGCCATAGAAGTCCAGCGAAGCCACATCAGTTTCAGCGATTTAGCTCGTATACTAAAACGGTAAGCTCACCAGACTATTTGAAGGACAGGCTAGCAGCTTTAGATATTTTTTGTAGACACCAGGCTGTTTTTAAATATCGTCTGTTTACTAGTTGAGTTTTCTCCCGGTCATCAGTCTTTTTACACTGGGGTCTACACCACTATGCTGCCTGGTAACGTCATTATCGAAACGGTTACTAGCGAATAGCCACGCCTGCCGGGGCGTAACGCACTGACTGATGTTCCTACGATCACTGTCCCCATCTGGTGGCACAAACCACACATTAGGGGTATTTCAGAAAGCAGAATTGATGGAAACTGGGTTTACGGTTTCAGAGTCAGTTCAGCGTTTCTCTTAGTAAGTTACTGCGGCAACATACTCCGTGAAGCTAACCTGCTCGGTAGCAGGTTTTATCCAACTAACCCTGAGGTTTATTTATAGTATGAAGCTTTGAGACTTGAAGCACTAACGAGTTAATATTTTAGGGTTTCTAGGGGTGATTGGCTGCATAGATGGCACTCATACTCCTATCACAGCTCCTTCAGTAAATGAAGGAAATTATGTGAATAGGAAGTCTTTCCACAGCATTAATGTGCAGATAGGCCAACAAAGAATTGTACTTATTTTTTGCTTAGAAAATTTCACTTACTACTTAAATATATGTTGAATGTAGCCACTGAAAGGTGTTTAATTAGGTAGGTGAGGCTAAACAGCATCACAATAGCTTGTACTGATATTAAACTTTTCCTGTTGGAAGTATATTTTTTTTATTTCATCTTCAGTTGTTGCCAAGTACATTTTGTGCCTGTTGGGTTGCACCCGCATAAATAGATGACCTCACTTGGTCCAGGCAAGCAGAAATCTGCAGTGAAAACTGCCCAAAAGCAACTATACTTCCTTAGGAGACTCAAGAAGTGTGGCATGTCTGTAAAAACTCACCAACTTCTACAGGTGCACCATTGAGAGCATCCTCTCAGGCTGCATTACTGCCTGGTACGGCAGCTGCTTCGATCGCAAGTCCCTCGAGAGGGTGGTGAAGTCTGCGGAGCGCGTCATCAGCTGCCATCTCCCCTCCGTGCAAGGCATCTACCATACACAATGCCTTAGGAAAGCACTGAACATCATCAAAGACTACAGCCACCAAGGCTATGGTCTATTCACACCGCTGTTGCTGTCTGGTTGACAAAACCGGAGCATCGGAGCACGCACGTCCAGACTAACAGTTTTTTTTTCCCTCAGGCCATAAGGCTCCTCAACCAGCAACACTGATCTATGATCATAGGGATCACACATGAACATTCCAAATGTTCTGATGTCTTTCTAAGTACATTTAATGTACATTAGAATATTCTTTTGTATGTATATAGGCATATTACACTCTTATTATATTTATAATATTCAATACTTCGACCCATATTGTTCATATTTCCCATCCTACTCTCTTTAAAATTGCTGCTAGTTTAAATTTTAATGCATATTATTGCTATATTTTTGCTTTATATATATATATATATATATATATATATATATATATATATATATATATATATATATTTCTTAATTCTTACTAAGAATTAAGAAATATATATATTTCTTAATTCTTACTTCATGTGTGCCAAGTCACAAGAATGTCACTGTTCAGAATGACGCTGTGCTATTCGGTGCATTTGATAAATCAACCCTGAACTTGATACTACACCCACACACACACATTATATAAATGTTTAATGAGTGGAACACTCGAGATGAGACTTCTTTTTTTCAGTTAATATTCACGCATTGTCTCGGTCAGAAATTTTCTGCCACGCTAGCTCACGTTCTTTTTTCTTGAATATATACTTTTTTTCTTGAATATATACCCATATTCTGCATGTGCATTCATTAATATATCTAACTCCATTGGGGAGAAGTACGGGTCAGAGACCTTTTTCTCCTGTTGCCATGATGAATCACGTAATCTGCGTTCCATTGATGAGGGCTTTTTATCTCCTCGTGCACATGCTTTACTCAGGGTTAACATAACTCAAGAGTTGATTGAACAAATTGTTACCACCTGTTCTGAAACCATCAACTCTGTGTTTGACAGCTCAGTCAGTCAACCCAGAGTGGTGGTTTCAACTCAGAGTATGTTATCCCTGCTTTCTGAAATACCCCCATTAAGTATGATGTCACTTCAAGTTACATATTTATGTTTGTAAATAAACCAAGCAGCCATTTATTGTCTATTTTACATTTAGGGATTTAGTGTAACCTCTTACCCAGATCGACTTAGTAGTGAGTGCATTCATTTGGCCACCTGTACAACTGTTGCATTATAAGCGCCATGCTCTAACAACTGAGCTACATAGTACCAAATCACTCACGTACTAACGCAAAAACATTTTCAATTGAAATGTGTTATGGGCATGTGTAACTTTCAAAGGACATGTGCCTATTTGTTCACAACTCCTGCGAGAAACACACCACAATGTACCCCAAGGAATTGGAAGCAATGGGTTCACATGGAGCCTTTATACGGGGTGAAGTGCCTTGCTTAAAGGCACAACATAAGGTAACTATCTGGGATGATGTCAGCAACACTCTGATTGCCGGTTCCACAGATGTACCAATCTTAGCTGGGATTCAAACCGGTGGGTTGCTGGAGCACTTCTCCAGCCTACTGCCCCACTAGCCACAACCACCTGGATGCAAAACTACTTGCAGCCGCTGTCTGTATTCCACAGTGTCTTAACGCACATTATCAGTAGTTGTTTGAGGATACTATAGAAAGTATATCTGCATTGCATACCACATAACTAAGCAGTACTGCTAGGAGACCAATGAAACTTCAGACAGTACATTCTGTATAATTATTATTATTATCATGGACACAGTCAATTGGTAAATTTTGTCATACGGGCTAGACTGATTCTTTAAATAAAGCAAAAATATCAAATAATATGAAGATTTAATGTGCAATCTTTCCCCATGTCTCTGTGAGTCAAATAAATCCACTGGAACGGTACAGCATCCATATAAACATCAAATAAATTCCCACATCCCACCACAGAGGGGCAGTCTGTGATCATATCCAGCCCCCGTATCGCAGCTTGTTGGGCAGGTAGACACGGCTGAGGAAATCAGGAGCTATGGATGCCAGGGACTGGATTTCAGCTTTCATCTCGCTCTGTTGCATGATTTCTATCTGCAGCAGAAACAAGACCTCTATTTTTAAGAGATTTCCATGAGGAAGGATGAAGAAACAGAGGTGTGCCTGGAACCAGTTGAGAGTGTATCTACTTTATTTAATAACGTAGCTGACAGTCCTCTCAGACACATTCCTCGGCGCTGTGTCACACCTGCAAAATATCTCAACTGTAGTAAAAACACACTTAGAGAATGCCGCCTTGTGTCTCGTAAACCACAAGTGAATGACTACAAGTTTAGAGTTCCTTCAGAGGACAGTAATGAGGAATAGGAGCATGTTTACAACACACACCAAACCAGATAGCATTCAGCTATTCTCAGGGCTGCTCACATACTCATCTTAACTGTTCTTTCCCATCTCTGTCAAAACAGATTAGAGAATTCTAGGTTGACTATTTCAAGTGATCTCAACAGCGCTCTTTCTCCTTTATGATAATCCCTCTTACCTCTTTGTACCAGATGGGCTGGCAGGCTAGGTAGGGTCTCTTCAGCAGGCTGGTCAGTTTACTCTTGTCTCTCTGAGTGAGGGGGATCAGAGATTCCTCAGGTACTCTCAATCTGAAGCACAGAAACATTATTTACAGCAGTCAATACAATTTTCTCATCAGCCAGTTCAAAATGTGATTATGAAAAAAAAGAATATTCTAACTGTGAATTGCTTTGGTTGACAGTCTTCTAAATGACAATACAGTTTTTTCTGAAACAAAATAATTACTTTGAGACAAAGTAGCTCCCTTCATTTCTGTTCAAACTATAGAGAGGTGGATCATGTAGAGTAGTGTGAGTCTTATGAGCAGGCTTGCAGACTACAATTAAACTTTACTTATGTCAAAATCCCCTTTTCTGGCTAAGATTGCTCCAGCTGACATATACTTAAAACTCAATAGACTCTCTGAAACAGCTCCTTGGGGACAGGAACAAAGCAAAGGCAACAGCAACAGAAACCAAAACAAACAATCTCCAAATCCCCAGAATATAATCCAAATTAGAGGCAGAGGAGGAGGAGAAAGTAAGGAGTGGTTGTGTCCAAACCTCTGGAGGTCAGACGGGAGGAGGCCCAGCCACATTACACTGGGGACAGTCAGACTGTGAGCCTCAAACGACATGGCCTGAGGGGAAAGATACACAGAAACGCATCAATATACGACCAGAATGCACACCAACGCTGATATGTGTGAAGGAGGTATCCAGACAGATGGACGGAGAACCGGCAGGCAGAGGGACAGGCACATTTACACAAAGCATG